>JANZLQ010000009.1:26522301-26534617 GCA_026212715.1 Elanus axillaris | reverse complement strand
GGGTAAAGGCTGCCATGTCTTGTTTTGGTGCAAGGCTGTTCTCTGCAGCAATGATCTTTCCGGAATGCAGACTCAGAAAAATGGATCAAATAAAGAGCCTTTATCAAGGAAGCAGAGAGAGAAAATGGCTACTTCTACACTCCCTATATTAGAACTCTAAATAATGCTGTTATCGGAGCTGTTAAAAACATTAACAGGAGTCCTGCATTTAATCCCAATCTGGTACCTGCAAGGCCTGATCCTGCAGTCAATTGCACCCAGTGAAGCTGGTGTCAGCCCAGCCACCTGTCTGAAAAGGGGGGGGGGGGGGGGCAGGGAGAATGAAGATTCTTTCTGTTCTGTTTCTTCATGGTTACATCTGGTTTTGTGCTTTGAAGTTCTCAGGTGTATTTCAGTCTTTAGTGAATTGTCAATTTATTTCACTTCTTTAGTGAAGCAGATAAAGCATGGAGGGGGAAAATATGAGGGAAAGGGCCAAATACAGAGTTGAGTCAAACTTGGACAACATATACAACCTGCGACCACAAGGTGTAATTTACATTAGCAAAAAGACATTGTACTGACTAATCACTTCAAGATTTCAGTCAGATTTCAACACAGCTATGTAACTGCAGTGTGCACCTCACCTAAAACAGGATGCATAAAGTTACCACATGATAAAGAAACACTGGAGTTTGGAATAGAGACCTAGTGAGCTGCCTCACAATGAAAATGGTAAAACTGCATCTCCGTTATTATAATTCATTTCCTGGACTCCAGGTTTACTGACATAATCCCTTCTCTCCATTCCAAAACAATTAAATGAATAAATACAAACTAAACCAGTAGCTTGCCCCATTATTGCAGTAAGTGTGCAACAGACACTGAATGGCAATAGATTTAAGGTCCTTTGACATAGAATGAATTCAGAGCAAGCCTTAGCAACTTCGGTTGAGTAAACTTAGTTTTTGCCTGTGTCTGATCTGAAGTTTGGATAGGTATCCAAGTATTTAAAGGTTTGGGTGCCATAGGGCTTTATGTATGCTTCAGTATGGTTTGTAGTACAACACTGAAAATGCCTGAGGAATACAGAAGGAACCCTGGGATGCTGCTGTCTTCTGGGTCTTATAAAGACATAGGAAAATACGATGGGAAGGAATTTCGAATGATCTTCCATTTTAGCCCTTTGCCTGTGACAGCATCAGCTTACACCTGGACCATGTAATAGCTTTATGCTGATTATTTTTAAAAGTAAACCTAGTAGTTGAAATTTATTTATTTATTATGGATCATTTGAAGTTGCAGAGAAATGAAGCAAAAACTTGGTCAAAGTTTTCTTAGTTTGCTACCAGGAGATTAAGAACTTAATATTTACTGAAAAAAAGAAATGTACCGCTCTTGCATGAAACATGGTTACCTTTTTCTTAGCTATCATTAAAATCCTAAGCTTTTTGTTACTGACACAAGTCAGGAGTAATAAACTTAAATGATATAAAAGATATGACAGGTAATTATCCTCAGAGATACTCTCTTAAAAAGATACTTTAATGTATTGTACTATAATGTACCTAGCATATCTCTTCCATAAATGTAACCTCTATTATGCATTTTCAAAGAGTAGGAAGTGTGCTTATTCTAAGCTTAGATTTTTCATATGCTCTTATCTCTTAAAAAAGAAAACAAAAGCACCAAGAAGTAACAACCCACCTTTGATCTATAATTTCCTGTGCTGTTGCTAAACACAGTGAATTTTTTGTACTTTTAGGTTTACTAAGGCAGTGTAGTGTTACTTTTGAGATCAATGTACTGATTTAAGAATAACTGAAGCATTAAAGGATGGAAAAATATTACACTGGGGATCAGACATAATGATGTTCTGAAGAATACGTTCCCATGTGTCCAGCTAGAACTTTGCATGGCATAGTAAATACAGCTGCATTTGATTAAATAATAAGGAGTTAAATTAACCTGCTACATTTACTTTTATACTTATCAGATGGTCTGACCCCATCTCCTCCTCATTCTCTGAACATCTGGTGAACTGTCTCCTTAAGTGCTGGGATGCTGTACATAACCTACAGTGTTGCACGGTGGCCATCTGAAGGCATGGCAGTTCACGGATGGTGCAGAGAGGGAAATGCAGATGCTTCAGAACACTTAATGAACACAACCTCCAGTTTCTCTGCAAGCCTTGTGCTAGATGTCCAGTGGCTTACCACCATCCTGGGATGGTTTTGGACATTTCCTACTCTGTCAGAGCCTGTAAAACCCACTGCTCAGATTGATAAGTGTGTCTTACTTCAAAGGTAGCAACACTACATCTTTCTGTACTGAGATGAAAAGCTGCTCTGTGGTACTCTTCAGGTTATACCAGACAATTTCCAGTTGGAAACCCTAATGGAAACAAATCCACCGCTGAGGCATACAGGAAGGAGCATTCTTTTAATCTCTTTCAACTGTTCTCCATGTAACAGAGCAAGTCTTGAGACATATGTGAGCAGCCTGAAACCCTAAGGTCAAAATTGTCTCCAATTCATCTCGTGAAAATAATGACCCTTACCAGCATTTTGCTTCACTGGTGCAATATGAATCAGATTTGTGTTGTTTTCACAAAGTTTCTGGGTTTGTTTTGAATTTATTTCTCAATACTGCTGGTCTTTTCTATGTACAATAGAGTAGACAGAAGGGGCAATGTTTTGTTCACTGGCAACCTGATCAGTTTCACAGCACAATGGTATCATTTTCCAGTACAGTTACATTTATTACACTATGGCCCTATGAAATGGTTTGACATGCTTTCAACTAGTTAAATAACAATTTGATGGGATGTGAAAACCACAGGAGTCAGGAAGAAGGTAATAGCTGTGAGTGGGCCTTATCTGTCTTGCTACACTGACACTTACAGTTTCAAGGGGATCTAAATACAACACATTTAGGAACCTAATGCAAGAAGTGACCTGGGTTGGGCTTCACATGGGAGTAGAGATTTCTGGTCTGGTTGCCAATGGCTATGTTAGACTAGTCGCTTTGGTACTGTGTAGAATGTGGAAGAAACCACAAAGAATCCTTCACTGAAGGGGAAAATGATATGTTTGAATGGGGAGCCTTAGGTCTCTGAAAAGCAAAAAAACCCAATTCTATCTCTGTTTTGTAACGCAAATGATCTCAAAATTGAAGTTACTTCAAGCTGACAGAGTAGCCAATAGCAGGAACTGGAGATAGCAATTTTTGCACAAGCTTAGGACAGCAGTGGGTATCCATTAGGATAGTCACAGCATGTAACTTTGTAGAAATGTCTCATGCAGAATAGTGATTAGATTTATTCTCTTAGCAGCCACCTTTTACAGTAGCTAGATCAATTGGCTATGCACATGCTGTGGTTGCTTTTCATTGTGCTTCTTTCAAAATGTACAGCAACACTTGTATGATGATTGCAATTTGAGTAGTACTTCTTATTCAGAATCACCATTTCACTATCATCTAATAAAAAATCTTTATTCTCTGATACAAAATGCATTTTAAATAAATAATAATCTTTCAACTCTGAGGTCCCAGTAGGATATCTTATATTAATGAAATTATAAATAGCAAGTGCCAGTTCTATGCCAGTTCCAACAGCACAGAAAAGAACACATTGTGAAGGAAAACGCACCAGGTTTTTGCCACCCAATTTTGTCTTTTATAAAGCAAGTGCTTGTGAGAAAGATAATTCTGATTTCCTAGTTCTTCAACTTAAATACAACTGTCATTTAATCCTCTACTATTCTTTCATCACACACCCAGAAAAGTATATGCAGGCACACATCCATGGTAGCAAAAGATGTATGGCTGACATATTTTCATGTCTTGCTGTGGTGACTGTGTATCAAACACAGTAAAATTTTTGCATATGCAATTCTGAAGGCATCATCCATAGCTTCTCCTTAAAATGAGCCTGTTAACAAAGAACTAGTTTATCTGAAAACAAGTCAAAAGACAAGATGGCTTCAGTTTTCTGAAAAAAATTAGTCTATTAAGGAGGAATTGATATGCATACTACTTTGCTAACATGAACTTTAGACCACCAAAAGCTTTACAAAAGACTACGCCAAATGAAATTTGATTGAAGTACAGAAGACATCTAAATACACTTGAATCTTGTTTTAAAATTTTGGTTAAAAATAAACTGCATAACTTTTTATATATGTTTAGAAACATCCCATTCTGCTCTGACTCACACAGAAGCACAGGTCTAAGACTTCTGTATAGAATTAAAATGGTCTTGACTTTTGCTGCTTTTTTGAAGTGATTTAATTTTGTTTTGAAGCATTTTCCCAGTGTGTGCACTGAGTTTACTAACACTGTCCTGACCTTGGAGATGGTGTGATATTTTAACAGTGTGCAGTGACATTTATGTGCCCAACTTGGCTCCAATAAATAGGTTAATTTCCGCAAATTAAATGCCAGGTTTGTAACACTACAAGATGATTTAGTAATTCTGTATTGGCCTTCTGGATTCACAGTCCAGGCAGTTGACTCGGCAGTCCTTTGTCAGCTGCAAATCCACAACTTCTACACAATTTTTTCAGGTATAAAGGGTCAAACTAAAAGGGTTGGGAAAATAAATAGTCAGGTTTATAGTTTCACATATTCTTCAATACCAAAACCCCAAATACATGGATCAATTAATAACTGACAGATTTATGCTAGAGGAATGAGTTAAAATTTTAGACAATGCTCCTTACACATCCCAAATCAGTCTATATCAAAGTATCTCCTGAATAAAGTCACCTTAAATGATGGAAAGTATAATAACAAACATTACTCTTAGTACAGAGTTAATATTCAGACATCAGGAATAAGAGTCAGAAATGTCCAAGTGTAGATGCTTGTCCTGGTTTCAGCTGGGATAAAGTTAAGTGTCTTCCTAGTAGCTGGTACATTGCTATGTTTCTGAGTTAGGTATGAGAAGAATGTTGATAACACACGGATGGTTTCAGTTGTTGCTAAATAATGTTTAGACAGAAGTCAAGGATTTTTCAGCTTCTCATGCCCAGCCAGCAAGAAGGCCGGAGGGGCACAAGAAGTTGGGATGGGACACAGCCTGGGCCCCTGACCCAAACTGGCCAACGGGGTATTCTATACCATGGGACGTCACATCTAGTATATAAACTGGGGGGAATGGGGGGAGCGGGATCGCCGCTCGGGTACTAACTGGGTGTTGATCGGCGGGTGGCGAGCAATTACTCTGTGCACCATTTGTACATTCCAATCCTTTTACTATTACTGTTGTCATTTTATTAGTGTCATCATTATCATTATTAGTTTCTTCTTTTCTGTTCTATTAAACTGTTCTTATCTCAACCCACAAGTTTTATTTCTTTTCCCCATTTTCTTCCCCATCCCACTGGGTGGGGGGGGAGTGAGTGAGCATCTGCGTGATGTTTAGTTGCTGGCTGGGGTTAAACGATGACAATGCTGACAAAGAATTTATTTTGGGTTTCAAAATCAAACCATGGCACATATGGATTTGGATTTCACTTCATACAAACATCTACTGGATATTAGGTGCCAGTTTTGGTTCTTTATTATAACATTTTTTTAAAAAACAATGGTCTTGAATCTCCCCTTTAATTTGGCCTAAATTAATGTAATTTTGTTGCTACTAAATTATGTCTTAATCTTTACTATACCTGTTTATATAAAGCACACAAGAATAAGAGGACCTATACACAACCTTAAAATAACCTGAAGAACTATGTGATAAAAATAAATAGATATAAACATAGCAATGACAAAAAAGAACACTGATTTAAAATAGTGTGCTTACAATTATCTTGCTTGTTCAGAGAACAGTTTACATATGTTAGAGTTAGTAGCTAAACTGCAATTTAGCTTAAATTTCCAGAGTCTGATTCCAAGTTATTCTTTATTCTGGTTTTTAAGTAATGTGTCTGAAGTTACTTCTGCTATGTATCCTCGTTCTTGGGTAATCTTTCCAAAGGATATGAGTCACTTCTCCATTATTTGTAAAGAATATGGAAAAAGTAAAATATTATTATTTTGTGGGCATTTGGAACTGAATGTAAAAAAAAAAATAGATGGGATGTTGATCATTGTGACTCATTTCTTGGGAAGAAGAAAAGAACAAACACTAGCTGCTGACCTACTGCTATGAAAGCCAAGGACTTACTGCTGACTCAAGAAGTAGATATCGATAGCTGCAGAATACAAAGGAGATCTTGCAGCAGGATTAAAGAGGAAATCTTTCCTCTTTAAGTAATAAGGAGTTATAAGGAGCTGCCTGTGTTGATTTCTTGGAGACTGTTATTTGCACAATGTTCTAGTTAAAACATGTTAGCCAATTATAACTATGTCCTGCAAATAGTTGCTACAACTAAATGAGTCTTTTTCTGTGTTGCAAAAGTCCTGGCAAATCTTCAGGTAGGTAGTGAAATGCAAGACTGAACTCCATGGCTTTGAGGTAGCTACACCAGTAACTGTCAGTGCAAGCCCCTACTACTTTTGAGACTTTCACCAGTCCTGGTTGGTATAAATATTGGTATAAACAAAACTGAAGCAACATAAATACTTTGTAAAACATCTGCATTTTGATCAACTAATTGAAAAAAACCTGTTTTGATACCAAAACTGATTTTTGAAACTGACTTTGTGTCACTGTGGCCTTTGCATACTTTATTTAAGACAAACAAGCAGCTGCACTGGGAACTACTCAGTTTTTTACGTGTGTAACTACACAAACTACCTGTAAAACATGCACAACACAAAAGACAATGCATTTAATAATTATGACTTAACTGTACTTATGATTTGCCTGTTTTTTTCAAGCTGCAGTGGGGACACTATGATGAAGCCTGATAATTATCTTTTTTGCAGGTGTTTTTTGTTTGTCGTGTTTTGTTTTTTTAATGAAGAAAGCTTCTTTCCAAGTGTAAGGATGCAGTTCCATGGCAGCTTGAGTCAGTTTAAGTCATGCCTGCTACTCTTCTCTGCCTATTCTTATTCTCTTTCTGTACAAAAGAGATGTTTTTGTGCTAGCACAGGCACTTGAGCAACTCAATAATGGGCCTGAGTGTGACTGAAAACTAATTCTAAACACAAATTCCAATACTGGTAAGTGATGAATTGGGAACAAGCAGCAGGGTAGGATTGTCAGGAACATGGCAATCTGTATTTATGTTTGAAAAAGCTGCTGTGAAACTGAGTCTGAATGGAAGCTTTCATGGAGAAACAATTATAAAAATGTGCTCTGTCATTACAAAAAGAGTTTTTAAAAGACTTCCAATAAATATTTAAAAATCATAGTCTTACTAATGCTAATAAAAGTAGTACCTGCTCTGTGATCTTTATATGAGTTTATTAATTTTAAACCATAAATGTTTAACAGTCCAGAAGTCCAGTATAGAATGCTAACTTAGAGATGCAAATGGATCTATGTGCCTAACTGTTATTTCTCAGTGTCAGTCAGAGGGCTCACATGGCCACTTCAAATCCTTTAAAAAAGCACCTTTGCAGCTTTGGATTTGAAAACCACGTTCAAGTTCTAACCCTGGAACAGCTGATCTCCAGCCAATAAATCCTTGGGTAGTCTTAGGTACTGGAGGAGATGGAATCACCTAGAATAAAAGTAACATGTAGAATTCAATTATTAAAAGGTTTTTTTATTGTAATTTCTGTCATGCAACATCCTTTCCTGTGCTGTAGTGTGAATGGAAATGAGAACTTATAAAAAATAGTGGGTTTAAATACAATCTGCTGAATTAATATCCTGAACACACACTGACGTTAATGGAAGGAAATAAGAACTTTGAAAGATAGCCCAGTTGCATGCAAGTTTGATTTATAATACAGGATAGTTTATAATTTAAAAACTCATTAGAATAATTTAGGTCCCATTCTATAGCAAGGCACAAGGAAAGAGAGAAGTAAAATGGCCAAATTTCAATGAAGTAACTAACTTTCATTTACCACCCTTCTATTAAAAAAAAAGTCTTTTAATGCCTAAAATGGTATGTATAACAGGAAATCAAAAAGCAGTTATTGTTCAATAGTGTATGTTAGCATACTTTTTTGTTTAAAGTTTTGCTCAATACCTTTCTAAGGGCTTTACTGGCTTTACAGTATTAGGAGAAGAATTTTATCTTCAGCTTTAGATTTTTCCTTAAATAATAATAGTAGTAGTAGTAGTAGTAGTAATAATAATAATAATGTCTAAAACTAGTTAACTTCTCTAAACAGGAGAAATAGCATTTTATACTTGCTGCAATGTAGCAATTGGTAGCAGTGCAGCTATGGAATAATAGTTTTGTGGCCAAATGCTAAAGATATTACTGACCAAGCTGGCTTTTGCATCAAGAACTACTTATTTGATCCACCTTCTTTCGACTTTAAAAGATGGGTAAGCATCAAGTTAATCTGCAACTAATCTAGCTAAAAAGGAAACAAAACAAAAGCCAACAGTCTCTGTTCACTGACTGCTGTGCTTACTTTGGCTGAATCATCTCAATTGGGCACGTTATATCATTTTAGCATCTGGGGACTTAGTAGAGAAATACACAGCAAGAGAACAATGTTTCAGTTCTCTTGCCAGAGTTGCTTCGCTTTGTTCTTTGGCCAAGATTAGAAAATGTTTATGATATTTAGGTGGAGCAGTTCCTCTGAAAAGATAATTTGTATGGCCAAAAGTGCCACCCACTGAGCAAGATAATGAAGGAAATCATGTCCCACTTATGATCTGGGGGAAGGGACTATGATGAAGCAATTACTAATCTAACCTAGAGAGAACAGATATGATCACTGTTACCATGAAGGTAAATGTGCAGAAAGACACATAGTTCTGAATGAAGATTTACAAAACTTCACTCTGAATATGTAAAGGGACACCTAAATCACAGCTAACCCTTATCTTCCTTAGCAAATAAAGATTCTGAGGTAAAGTTGAAACTGTGATCCCTGTTTTAGTATGCACCAGGCTATGCATGCTACTTTAGCAGCTGATAACTGTCTGCATCATTTGTTAACACATACACCCTCACTATGCTGAAGCAGAGGTAAACTTAACTGAAATTGGAGGCTTGAGACAAAACTTAAGAATATAAGTAGCGCTAATGGCAGAAATGCTGCCATTTCATTTCTCTGCCAGTCTTGGGCATTAGCTCTTAATATTTTTTTTTTCAATTTAATCTTGGTAAAAGCTTTTACTACTTCCTCATCTTATCTCCACACCCTTGGAATCCTTTGAAAGCTAGTTCAGCAAGTAGGAATTTCCAACCTCTTTTGTTCCTTTAATCTTCTCTAAGTGGACTAACCTTCCTCTTTGTTAGCATATTCTGTTTCCCCTTTTATGAATGTATTCCTCTCCCGATGTCACTGATTTAGCTGCCTGTATAGTTATTGTATTCATTGGTGATTCTGATTCATTGGTGATTCACTGGTATATTTATATTGGTATATCTATAAATCAAATCATCAGTCACATTCCATTCTCATTTCCAGCTGTTTGACAACTTCTAGACTCTGTATATGTGAGTATAAATCATGTAATATAAAATCAAATAGTTATGAATTGGTTCATTAGAACTGGCTTCTTAATAATTTGTGCCACTAAAGAGGACAGTGGCATTGTCTCTGCCAAAAAGACTGTCTTAAATAAAGCTACAAAAATGATTGCATCTTAACCAATAGTTAAAACTGAGAGTTAGAGTTATGAAAAGCCTTGAAGTAAGACATGTATATTTGAGCAATGAATGGTCAGCAGTCATAAATGCCTCTGTGAGCACTCTTCTGTACTAAACTGTACAGTTGACTGTTCTGTTACTAGATGTCACAGAGGAGTACATGGGGGAGGTGCTTTACAGAAAGATGATTATGTACAGTGAAAGCTCTGTGAACTAGCAACCATATCCAACGGGCAATTCCTTGTCTTAAATGAATGCTTTTAAAGCATTGCTTGGGTTGCAGATACAATTTACTTTGACCTTTAGTTAAAGGCCCACCTCTACAAGACAATTGATTTTCAGAGCTCGTGTGGTTTCTTAAGACAGATATTGCTGTATTGCAATTTTAAAATCTAATTTTCTAACCTTAATGTATTTTTCCACAGGTGTCACAGGTTGAACCTGCAGATGTTCTGGAAGCTGTATCTTGGGCTTTGTATTTTCTTTCTTTTCATCTTCAATCAACTAAACCCAAAACATCAACATTAAAAATTTGATTCTTTATCTTTTGAAATATGCTGTAGTATGTGATATCTACACCATTCCCCTCATTGTTGCATCTGAACTCCCTGTTCTTCCCATCTAAAACACGAGAACTTATTGTAGTGCGTTGGAAATTCTTGTAAGGTATTTTTTGGTTTCAGAAAATGATGTAATTCTGAATTTCACATGAAAGGCTAAATATTGCTGAGTGATTCCAACTCTCTTAACTACATCACTGGTCCAAAAATGGCTAGAAATATATCTTGCATGTATCTTATATGACCACAAACCAAAGATTAATAAATGCTAAATACACTTGTTTACCAATAGTAACAATGCATAGTTTGTCAACTTTTCAGCTGTAGATCTCTTAGTACTGTGCAAAGGTGGTATGCATGACAGACCATACTTATCAGGGATGGATGCTGAACCCTAAAGGACCAAAGTTTTCAAAGGTACTGTCCTGGTTTCAGCTGGGATAGAGTTAAGTGTCTTCTTAGTAGCTGGTACAGTGCTGTGTTTTGAGTTTGGTATGAGAAGAATGTTGATAACACTCTGATGTTTTCAGTTGCTGTGAAGTAATGTTTATACTAAGTCAAGGATTTTTCAGCTTCTCATGCCCAGCCAGCAAGAAAGCTGGAGGGGCACAAGAAGTTGGGATGGGACACAGCCTGGGCCCCTGACCCAAACTGGCCAACGGGGTATTCCATACCATGGGATGTCACATCTAGTATATAAACTGGGGGAAATGGGGGGTGAGGGGATCGCCACTCTGTGACTAACTGGGTTTTGATCGGCGGGTGACGAGCAATTACTCTGTGCACCATTTGTACATTCCAATCCTTTTACTATTACTGTTGTCATTTTATTAGTGTTGTTATCATTGTAATTACTTTCTTCTTTTCTGTTCTATTAAACCGTTCTTATCTCAACCCATGGGTTTTACTTCTTTTTCCCGATTTGCTCCCCCATCCCGCTGGGGGGGGAGTGAGTGAGTGAGCATCTGCGTGATGTTTAGTTGCTGGCTGGGTTTAAAGCACGATAGTGCTAACTTGGATGCCTATTGGAATTTTCAGAAAATCCTAGAACAGAAGTACTTCTAGCCCCATGGAAAGTACCTTTGTAACTATTCAAGGGCTGCATCAGTCCTGTTCTTTAGCGATGAAATACTGTGATTCCACATGTAATGTTATGTGCTACTATATTCTAATATCTAAACATCACTGAGAATAGATATCCCTCCAAATATTTTCATTTGTTGCAAATTCCCCCACTGAAAATTTAATTAGCTAGAACCTTTTCCTCTAGATTTTTAAACTACCATATGGATAGACAAAGGGGAAATATTTTCCTGTCAGTGTGCATGTAGTACTTGTTAACACTATTGGGAGTCATGTTTCTCAACAGAAATATATCAGAATATGCATAGCATATAAATTACCACTTGCCATATTTCATTCAGAGGAAGACTGAAACTTTGAACCCATCTTAAAGGTAGTACACTTGTTACCTCAGAACCTAGCTTAGTAAAGCATACTTTTCTGTGCTCACATAATTTTGTGTCCAGATGAATTTGGGTACAAGTAAATTTCATGTATTGCTTATGTGCCATTCAATTTTACCTCCTCAAGAGGTGTTTTCAAGAATCCCCATTTGTGAGACCATGTTCTTGCAGCTTCTAGTTCACTTTCAATGATTTTTTTCCTGAAAGAGAGAGAAATATTTAAGATGACTCTGAAAGCTTTCATTAAAAAAAAAACAACA
The DNA here is from genome assembly GCA_026212715.1 of Elanus axillaris. Taxonomy (NCBI): domain Eukaryota; kingdom Metazoa; phylum Chordata; class Aves; order Accipitriformes; family Accipitridae; genus Elanus; species Elanus axillaris. The sequence continues at coordinate 26,522,675 of JANZLQ010000009.1, read as the reverse complement.
CACCAACCCAGCTGCTAATGTCACAAAGCACAGCAGTTTAGCATGAATCTTTAGACCTTTACTTCAAAACAGCAAGTTTATGTATGAGTTAGCAATTGTCTGACTTGTAGGTAATGGGGAAATATTTTCCATAGGTTGGAATGAAACAGTATTTCCTTGCAAATTATGTTTATGTTAGGAATTGGAGGAGGTCAAATCTGCCAACACATTTTTTGAAAAACTTGAAAAGTAAGCAGCAATCTCCTTTTGTACATACTTTCATTTACTCTTGACTGATGACATGACCCCGCTCTGCCCTGGCCCTCTGTATTGGGTCTGGCTGAGATGGAATTAATTCTCCCCATAGCAGCCCTCATAGTGCTGTGTTCTGCATT
>JANZLQ010000009.1:26490710-26513515 GCA_026212715.1 Elanus axillaris | reverse complement strand
TGTATTATCAATAAATTGAAGTATGCTTTATCACTCATATTGGGTCGGCTGCATTTCTTCCTCCGCCTTCTCAGGCCTGAACCTATGTCGGGGATCCTCCCCGCACTTAAATATTTTAAGTCAAGGAGATAGTTATTAAAAAAACTCCACAAACGAAAACAAACAAGTTGTAAGAAGTGAAAAATGGAAAATATTGGAATGTTTTTCCTCTTTTTCTTAATGATCTCTCAGTAAATAATTTTAAAACTATCAACAAAATATTCTTAAATAATTACTGACATTATTAAAAACATAAGTAGTTAGGAAACTGTAATCAGAAAAAGTAAAACACCAACTGGATATATACTCAACATTTCCAACAGAAAAGTATTAAAATAATATCTTGGCATTCAGAAGAATTTTAAGACTATTGAATGTGTTGTAAGTGATAAAATTACATGAATAAACATTGAAATAATTCTAACATGCAACATTTTCTTTATATCTTTGTTTCTGTAGGCTGATCATAATCTTATGTAAAATGTATGACTTGCAAGAAGAGTTCAAGTTCCTGGGGCCTCCTGATCATGCCTGTTGTTCTCAGTGTGGTTTAAATAAATCTGTAGGTTTTCTGGCTTTCGACTGTAGTGGGAGAGCAATGGCATGGTTGTCTGCAAATACCACTGATGCTACCTGAATGGAATATCATGTTTACTAAATGATACGGGTCTCATCTCCCTTTTTTCTTGCTGGCTTTCATTAATCAGTGAACAGTTCTAACGTCTCCCATGCTTCCTGGAATTCTAGTGAATCTGAAAGATATTTTGCTGCTCTCATACCCTTTATATTTTCCTCATGTCTGCAAGATTTATTTGCACTCACAGCAGCTAGTAATGCTGTCTGAAGGACAGAGGTTTTGGTATGTCCAGAACTGTACCGAGGCATCTTGATTTCTCAGGCAGGATATAAAAATGCTCCCCTGCTGAAGGGTAGGCCCCAGACAGGGAGGGTCTAGTTTTGGCATTGCAATGGCATTAGACTGTAGTCTTATACTGGGTCCGTTTCACATGTTGAAGCATGATCATCTGCTACTTGGCAAACAATTCTCAAACTATACTGTTTAAATTTTTGGGAATATCATAGTTCCATATGCTGACTTAATCTAAATCTTCCTTAAAAAAATTGCACTTCTTAACTTACAGGAACTAAAACTCCTATAGATTTGATAGACTAATTGAGAGTAATTTCGCTACCAAGAATCATTGAGTCTATTTTCTGAAACTAGAACACTTTTGTTCTCGCCTCCAAATCTATAAAGCATTCACTTAGTGACCATCATTTTCAGTGTTTTAACAATATGAATTTAGGTAGCCAGTCTTCTGCTGTGTTTTTACTTTACACACGTAAAAAGCCTCATACAGGTTCAGTCTGATATAGAAAGCTCAAATATAATCACCTGCAGCATGTAAACCTATATAGTCTGTAATGAGGGAATATTTATCCTGGGTAGAGTGCCTGTATAAGACCTCCATACTGCCTGAGTTCAGCTTGAATTATGTAGAATGAAGCAGCCTTTTGGCCTTGAGCTAACCTTTTCAGACAGCAAACTAAGGACCTAAGATAAAATTTAATGCTTTGTATTGCTGTCTCTGGAACTACCAGTGATAGGACATATTTCATCCTATAGAATTAAAATGTTGTAATCCATTGGCTAAATTTGCTAATCCACTGGGTAATACAGGAGTAGGAATTGCCTGTACCCTACTGTATTACATTGTCTGTCTTTACTGCTTACTCATCAGATTCTGACCTACAGTGCAGCTTCAAGAATTAAAGGTGGTATCTGGTTTGTTTCAGTGCATATTAACTATTTCTGTTGGGCTGATGGGATTTTTATCACATTACACAAAGTTAAATTTTACAATATATACAGTAATGAAAGTGTTTCTTTGTCTATCCACTAATAAACCTACTGAATTCTTCTTTTGCTCTGGCAGCAGGGCATAGTTTGAGCAGCTTAAATGACGGGAAAGAAAATAGCTTTTCTCCATATTACTAATGATTTATCTATCAGGTACAGCAGGCTCAGTTTAAACTCCCAAATGAAAACATTGGAAGCAAAATTGTGTTTAAGTTCTCTTGAAAAGGGGCAATTGTCCCTGTGCTGTATGAGGTCTTTCCAGAGAGAAGACTAGTATCTTATGCTGAGAAGGCAGTAAATTTTTGCACTGTTTTGGTCCCAGACACCAAAAGGTGATTTCTTCTGTGCCTAAGGAAAATGTTTTCCTTCTCATGGTAAAAATGTCTAAGTCATTTTCCCACAGCTAGCCACAACTTCAGTAGCTCTGCAAGGTCAGCTTCCTGAAATCTTCTGTTTTCCCCTCTAATCACTACAGCTACGTCTGAATCTCTGCTACTAAGCTTGAAAGGATCCTGCTGCTTGTAGTATACGGATGGATAGGATACTCATATTAAGGAGAGAGATGCTCACAGAAAAAATAATTATAACTTCTTCACTATGTACTTTTAAGCCTTACTCTCCAGAAAAAGTTCGGTCTTGTGGCAGTATGTTTCTTCCAGAAGCATGATGATATTATTTATCATTACTCAAGGAAATTAAAAGGCCCTTTCTAGCTATGTGAAACAGCCATATACAGCTCAAAAAATGCTGTTGTGTTTCTGCATTGTGCAAAGTAGAACGTGTTTTTAGCAATTATTATTAGCTCTGTACCTTACTGCTGATAAAAACTGTAGACTGTGCTGTGATCGACTATGGAATGATGTGCTGTGAAAGATGCTTGTCTTTTCAAGAAATACTCTCAATGTTAATGTCTGGAAAGCTCTTGGGATAAGCCCCTCCCTGGAGAATGAAATTCAGGTCCTCAACAGAATACAAAGCCCTGCCTGGGGAATGAAATTCTGTTCCTCTGTAGAATACAAAGAGAAAGAAATGCATTCAGCAGCAATCTGTTGGATCTGTTGGTTGGTGGTTTTTTTTTTTTTAATAGCTGTGAGAAGTCATGGGATTTAAAATATTTACACTGTCATACTTACAAAATATGATTAACCAAGACATACTTAGTTGCATTCAAAAGGCTCAGTATTTAGACTTATAACTCTATAGGTAGTGTTGCCATAGTGAAGAATGATTGTACAGTGACTGTAGTAGAAAAAATAATGCATAAATCAGTTTAGTATTGATATTGGGAAAATATAGGATGATGGTATTGAATTTAGGTTTGGATTTTACTGCTTTTGTTTATCCTGAAAGTAAAAAGTATTTTTTTGCTTTTGTTTATCCTGAAAGTAAAAAGTATTTTTTTTCTTTACAAGTTTGGAAAAAGGCTTATTGTTATCAATTACTTTATTCAAGATTTGGCAGCTTGCTTTGATCAGATTTGCTGTTCCTTATGTAAACTGCACCTTTAAACATAACCTGAACTTGTTCTTTCCTGTAAGGAAAATGAGTGTTTAACTAGGTGCTGTAACAAGATATATGCAGTAAAAAGACAAATGATGAAGCATCTTTATGTAGCTATAAACTTTGGTTTAACAGATCTTTGACTAACTAGGGTTATGGCGGTGAACGCTGGGTTATGGTTATAAAATTTTACACATGTATACTCCAGTTCAATGAAGACCTCTTTCAGTAGCATGCTAAATAGTACCCACTCATGTAGGCTCTCCCATTAAAGTAATTAGGGGGGAGGGGGGAATTACAAGAAAAGAAAGAAAGTTTACTTTTCTTCTTTATAGTGAAAACAAATGTGTTTTTCTCCAGAATCTGCCAAGCTTGTGTTTTAATGATTTAACAGATGGAGTTGGCACATGTGAACCTGGAAGATGCATCTGTCTGATTTTTCCAGTCTGAGGATTTTTTAACTGCATTAATGGCACAGACGATGGTAAAATATCACCTCCCCAGGCTGCTTTGCTCTCCTAACACATAATGTCTTTTAAGGAAAAAAAAGTGATAGGAGACTGGGGTGAGGAAAAGGCCAGAGAAATGAGGATTTGAAAAGTTTAATATTTTCTGTCTTCACTGCATTAGGCTTTTATGCCTTTCACTTTGAATTTCATGTGTGTATGGTGTGGAAATAGAAATTCTACCCAGGCAGCATTATCTGTGTTCTCAGGGTTCTGTTAATTAATTGCTCTAAATAAACACCATTTCAATAAGGATAACAACCACTAGTGTTTTGTCCTTTGTAATTTAAATGACTGAGTGTTGCATTTCCAATTTGATAATTTTACTTTTTTTGTTAGTTTTTGCAAAGGTTCTGATTATGTGTAACTTCAGATTTAGCAATCTTATTTAGTCACTTGTATTGTTCATTCAAGCAGGTATGCAGATGCTTAACTGTTTCAACTGTTTGGAATGAGGGCCCTAAATTGAATTTCCTTATTTTAGAGTGGAATCCTTAGCATTTACATGGACTTCCTACTGAAACCAGTGATATGACTATGTGTGTAAAGATCCTGAAGACTATTGGTGAAATGCCGCAGTAGTGCATAGGAGTGGACTAAATCACAGGCTCTTTGTACTTCTGCTTCTACCTGCTGCTTACCTTTATAAGAATGTCCCTCTTCTAAGGGGAGTATTGTCCAAGGGCCAGATCAGTACTTGCTCACGTAACCTATTCAGCTGGTTGCACTAACATTACAGATAAGTGCTTGCTAGGATATAGAAGGGCTCCTCATTCTGTTTCTAAACAAAAATGGTGTAATAAAATGAAAATAATCTGCAGTGGGCTGTGAACTGTCCAGTACTTGCTTTAACAGCACCATACTTTTTGGTTCACTTCAGCTTTACTTTACTACTGCTGAGAAAGATGATGTAGGGAGGAACAACTGTCATTGTTAATGAAATCAGTGCAGATTTTCTGTCTGACATAACTGAAAAAAAATTAAAATTACAATGAGAAGGACACCAAAACTATTGCAAATGCTCTAGAGCTTTTTTTCCTGGAGGAAAAGGTCTAGTCATACAGCTCTACATCAGAAATGACTGCATAGTCACGTGCTTCACTTATGTGTGGAATCCAAGATAGATACACAAATAACACAATAGTATTTACTAATTGATCTAATGAGAGAGAGTACCTCTGTTTATGAACTTTGCCTTGCCAATGTTGTTAGATGATTATGGCTAAAAGAACAATACCACAAATGTACAGTTACATGTGTTTGCACTTCAGAAAATCTATTCAAAGTCGATGCAGATGCCCCACCTGCACTTCCTGGTAAAATGTGAACTCTGATCACGAGGGATGTGGAGCCATATGGTTCTACAGCTGTCTTGTTTGCTTTCTTCCATCTTCTCTGTAGTACTCCAGTCTTGATGGCACAGACCTGTTTGAGACTTAAATTGTTGAGATGTATTTTTAAGTAAATTTACTCATTGAGACTGCTTCTCCATTTCCTGGTGTTTTGTATAGCTTACATTGCCTCATTTTACATGTCTAAAACCGACATAGATAGAACTGTGAACTATCAGTACATTCCACTTGCTCTAGGCTGTCAACAATTACAGAATTCACCACTCTTTGGAGGTACTTGCTTCATTTGATGATGACAGCTTAGGCAGCCAGCTTTAAATAAATTCATAGCTTCTGGTTGAAGTTAGGTGTGCTTAACACTACTTTTGCTATCTATCATGTAAAGTAAGTACATAAATAGAAGGATTTCAAAATGCCTTTGCACAGTTATAAAAAAAGACTTAAGCCCATGCAGAATCACACACACTTACTTTCATTAGTCTTATCCTGATTCTTATAGATAGAAACAGAGTAAGTGTCTTCATTTTTAGTGAATAAAAGAGCACTAAGAAACTTCTTTCTACAGAAGCAGTCAAGTCCCAGAAAGAAGGTGCCAATTTTCTGTAAACCTAGGACACTGAAAATATCATTGCATTAACCATAGGAAATATCACTAGAACTGTTTGTTTTCTTAATGCGCTTTTGTATTTTAACAAATGGCTGTAATAATTTTCTTCACAGTTTAAAAGTTTGATTAATTGCTTCATTGCGTTCTTTCTTCAGAAGAAAACGCATTATTGATATCCCCTGGTATGAGTGACATATGGGTTCTAGCTGAAATGATAGAACGTCCTTTAATTTAACAAAACAAAAATATGCTTGGCGCTCTGTTCTTTGCTACTATTCCAGCCAAATTTAATTTGCAGGAGTGATGGGGTGTTTTTGTCATTGACTATGGCGATAGTACTTCATCTGAATGAGATTCTTCATGCTTGTGAGGTGTGGTCCACAGGATGCTAGCGATAATGAGAAAGGTGACATTTCTCTTGCACTGCTCTCTTCTGCCAAAGTTTTTAATGTTGCAGCTCAAGTCAGCCAACAAGTAGAAAAGGATGGAAATACCCCAAAACACAAAAATACCCTAAACCAAATGAGTTTTTTCCTTCTGTTCTATGTTTTCCTTTCAAGTTTTCTGGTAGATATTTTTCTTCTAAAAATTCTAGGATTTTCTTTGTAACATTCTATCATGTTACAAAACACTCTAAGGTAAAAACTGTGCTAAGGGTGATTGCCTTGAAATGCAGCAAAGGAAATTACATACTCTTTAGGATTCAAGCCAGTTAATAAACTGGATGATTCCGAAGTGCTTATAGATGCATTACCACATGTGAGAAGACATCCACCATTTCAATCCAAAACCTTCCCTCAACACATTGCACCCTATTATGAATGAACATGATACTCTTTGGTTTGTATCATGCTAACTCTTTATTCTTTCTGTGCTTGCTTGCCACAGCACTATTAATCTTGGGTGAATGTTTGAGGCATCTTTTGAGTGACATGTGCATTTTACCTCTCCAATAAATTGCAAGTGTGTTGCAAGTACAGGAATTTTTACCAGCTTTTAATTCCTCCTTCCATTTTTTTTTTTCTGGACAATGATAGGTAGCATACTTTATTCATTTACATTGACAGTAGAAAGAGTCAAAATGTGCCTTCTCCTTAAAGGTAATGCTCACTCGAAGTCCATTCCCTACCAAGCTAGCTGTAACCACTCAAACTCTGGTTACAGTAACAGTTGCAGTGCTGGTTACTGAACAGGTCTATCTTCATAGGCACTAGGCATTTTGAACTACTTTAGTATTGTCTCCATTATGATACTAAGGAACTAAAAAGCATATGTAACTGACTTGCTGAGCAGTCTTTTTTCTTATTGTCAAGACTTGATTTGAAAGGCTAGGTATACCAGAAACACTGAATTTATAAGACAGAATGAAGGAACAGACACAAATGTGAGAAACATTTGGTGAACAACTTCCAAACAAATGCCATGGAATGAAAACATTACAGAACTTGGAATTTTTGTATTTTGTATCTATAGAAGTCAATGAGACTTTCTATTGACAAATCCGTAAGTCTCTTCTGCATCTTACGTAGATCAACTGTAGCTTTCTACTGTGTAACTGAGATTAATTCCATCCTTGAGAGAAAAGAATTTCTCCATTATTGAGGGATATTCTCATTTAAAAATAATAACTGCACTATGCAGGCAGAGTATAGAATGTATGCATTTAATGTTCAGTCTAAGAAAGATGGAGTTAAAAACTGTGTAGAATACAGGTGGCTGCCTCCTAACTCTAAATTGTCTTGTTTGGAACTTACAACCATGATGTGTGAATGCCTGCAAGCTTTTGTGCTCAATGCCATTAATTCCTAGAAAATAAATGAAAGCTAATATTGAATGTACCATTAAAAAAAAAAAGAGAATATTTTTATACTGGTAATTGTGATTATTGGTACCTCTGACAATCAGAAGTTCTTTGCATGTTTTTTCCTCTACCTGTGTAAGGAGAGGCTACACTGCCAATTTTAAGGAACTTTTGAGAGATTGTGATTCTGTATTGGTGTATGTGTGCATATGTTGGTGGCGGTTGTTAAGAAACTGTTTGTACTCAAGCATGGATCTAGATTATTTTTTTTTAGTAATCTGTTTATTATTTTTTTCAAAGGAATAGAACAATTTGTTCAGAAAAAGAGAAGGTTAGTCAGTGTGCAAATATAACCACCAGCTTCCACAATCTTATAAACCTCCAGCTATTTAACAAACCAATTAGAAGGATGACTTGCCAAAGCCAAGTTTAAAGTAAGATTATGCTCCATATATAGCCCACACTTACAGGATTTTGTTTTTTAAATAGCTTATATCAGCTTTAAAGTAATCTGTGATTCAAGAATTAAAGTATAAAAAGTAATAAAAACTCTTAATACAGGAAAGATCAGAAAAAAAGGGAGTTTTAGATGGATTTTCTTCCTATGCCCAATTTCAAATTTATGATAGAATTAGGCTTAATTTAGTCTCTCAGACAGCAATTATTCTGTGTAATCTGGAAAGAAAATAATATGTCTAGAGAGAAGACACTGTTCTGTATTTGCCATCTAAGTTTATCTGGAAATAATGACTAGATTCTTTGGAGGGTTTATGATCTGTTCAAAGTGGCTATCTACAGGGGGAAGTTAGAGCATGCTAGGCAAGGAAATCACGCTGAACAGGGCCTTAACTTCTCAATCTTGTCCTTTTTATTTTACAGTGACCAGACATATCCTTTGAAACTGCAAAAACAGTGACATAACTGGATAGTAGTATTTAGACCTTCACATACAGGCCAAATGAACATGGCTTTCTAGAAATCTAGACTTGTTGCTAGCCAAGCATGTTCTATAGTTTTGGAGTTAACTGCATACCTATTTGCCATTCCCTTTATGTGCACCTCCCTCCAGATGGTTCTGCTTGCATAACCACTTTTTGCCTTTCTCTGCTGGGAACCTGCATTGCTTTTTTTCAGCCTTATTAAACTGGCCTTTGAGGCAGTTTCTTAGCAGTTTACAGTGAATATCCTTAGTAAGTCTTGCTTTGGTCCTGTAGCACCTGTAGTTCCAATCTGTTATGGATGCCACTAGCAAAGCATGATGCTGTATTTTCTGACCTAAAGCAAATCATTAGAAATCCGTTACAAATCTGTTACATGCACAGACAGGAAATTAACTTTGAAAATGAAGTGCTTGCAAGCTAGGGAAGTAATATATAAAGACAAGTTACAAAAGCACTTTCAAAAGTTTCTTTGCTATTTATCTCTATTCCCCACTATAATGTAGAAATTTAGAAAGCACACAAGTCTTCCCCCCCTCCCCCAAGGTTTCTTTTGCTTTGCATCTCTTCACATTTGGATTCCATGGGTCTAGCTCAGGGAACCTAAGATCTCTTTGGAGCTTAGACAGTGAATTGCTGTATTAGTCTGGTTAAATTATTTAAGGTTTTGCTTCTCTCTTGCAGAAAGAGGGTATAACAATACTTCCTTACTTGCATGTTGTTTATCTGGTATCTTCTTAGGTATTCAGGACAGGAACTCTGTCTCAATCTGTGTTTTATAAAATCTAAGACACAAGGAATCTGGTTTCAGAGGGGACATTTAATACTATATAGTACTGATAATCAATAACAAATAAACCAGGCACACAATTTCCCAATGCTCACACTCCCTACAACTGGAATGTCTGTAGTTTAGTATTCTAGCAGCGAGCTTAGTGACCCACAGAAGCTTACTCCAGTTCAAAGACTTTTGTTGTCTAATTGGGCAGAGTGGACCAGGTAATCAGGAAAACACCTGCTAATCCTCAGAATTTTGGATATTTTTCTGTCATAGGAAATGAGGTTTTCTTTTAAATAGTGTGGTAGTTATAGTTGAAAACTGTTGTTTGTGATAGCTTTGAGAATTGACACCAATGCAAGATAAACTTTGCTTGCATCAATATTTGTAAAAGTATATTAAAGTGCAGGCACTATGACTGGTAATTCCCTATGGCAGCTTACATAGGATGCTAGTGGAAGAATATAAGAGGGCCAGACTGACCCAGTCTATGAAGAAGTCTTTCATCAGTAATTTGAATAAGATTTTCACTTAAGTCTTTCACTGTAATCAACAAGCAAGAGAGTCAGCTAATAGAAGCTTTTAGTAATAAAGTGTAATTGATGTAAGAGAAATGAACAACTCTTCCATCGTGACAATGTTGGTTGCCATCTCTGTAGTGCTAAACACTCTGAGAGAAGACAAATACTCCCTGCAGTACAAAGTGTGACTGAGTGCCTTTAAGGAATAGAAAGTGCTAAATGACCTTTCATCACTTTAATCACTTGACTGGGTAGAAAAATTTTTAATGAAGGTCATATGACTGTAAAAATATCATAGATGATAGTGTAAGTGGCACATCCTTGACTCTTACGTGCTCCTATTGATTAGGGTCTTTTCCAAAAATTTTCTTTGCAACCAGTGTCTTTTTCTTTCGAAGATAATACTTTAGCACAGTAATAGTAACAGAACCCTAATGTACTATGTGGTGTCAGATGGTGAAGACTGGTGATTATTTAAAGCAGTAGTTGATGTAAAAACCCAAGAATTTAAAGACTTTCTCTGTGTTGATTGTTTTTATAATTTTGTTTGAATGCCTTTAATCCTGTTCCCACTGTACAAAATAAATCACTGCTATAATTACTAGTGCTTCCAAAGGCTGGTTGTGGCCTTTAGAAACTGGGCCAGACAAAATAGAGTCAGTTTGACTGCACTCTGTTTTTTGAAAATGTAGTGTCTTTGTTGGATTTCCATGTGAAGTAGTCAGGAACTGTAATCCAGTTACATCTAGACCTTACACATAGGCTGCTTATTGCTGTAATGACAATAATTATCCCTTATAATGACAATAAGAAGCCTCCTGGGCAATTTTTTTTTGTTTGCTTTTTTTTGTGGGCACAAATTGGGTAATTCTCTGGTCCCCATTTAAAACAAAAACATCTGTGGGGGAAAAAAAGGCAAGTAGCTCAGTTAAGAGATTAATCTTTCATAGGAGGCTGGACTGAAGACATATAATAAATTTTAGGCAACTGATCTATTGAAGACAGGCTTGGAAGGAGAGTGCAGCTTAGAGGTTTGGCTTAACATCTAAGTAGAATTGCTCAGTGTAATCCTATAGGGAGTAATTGTTTACAAGGGTATTCTGGACTAAAGAAAGAATATATTTAAAGTATATTAATTTTTATTTTAGAAGAATAGCTGGACATGAAGACCTTTGCCCTCTCCTCTAACTATAAAAGTTGAAAGTAAGTTATTCAGCTGAAGCATGGTTGTTTTTCAGTTATGTTTTTTTACAGAAAAGCAGGAAATTATCCACTACTGTTAAGAAGATGGTAACTAAGAGTAATAGATAAATCACAAGTTAAATATTCAAGAGTAACAGGTCTAAGGCAAGAAGACATTTAGTCTTCAGAGCTAGTTGAGCTCGTTTTTGTGCAGCTCTGCAACTAGGAATACTGAGGATCGTAGTGCTGAGACTACACTGTCTACTGGTACATCCTTCCAATTCTGCCTTCCCTGGGCATACTGACATGGGTCAGTGTTGGTAATTTCTGAATTTTTGTGTCCAGTTCTATGGTACATATGTACCTGTACTCCCCTTATGGTCTGCTGTTTTCTGGTATTCTGAGGACCCAGCTTACATTTACACTAGCTCATTTCACAAGGCTACCTTTACGTATTACTTTAAGACTCTTTATACTGTAATTAGGGAGTTGCTTTGTTGTTCCTTTTCTAATTGGTGCAATGAAAGCAGTCAGCAGAGACATCAATATTAAACATCAGAAGACCGTTTTCCAAGTAGAGCATGCATCTGATGAGCCATGTGAGAGAGTTGCAGGGAAATAGGTCTATGCTGGCATTAAAAAATAAAAACAGTCCGCCTTGTTTGAACAGAGAGACAAATGAAACATTTGTGTCCTTGGTAATTTGGATGCTGGCAAAGAAGCCTTGTTTGTCAGTCCTTTGACTTCAGACACTGCCATATAATTTTCACTCAGAAGAATATGTACCAAAGAAAAGGAAGGCTAAGTACATTTATTATTTCTTTATACTTTCAGCACGAAGCCAGTGGTTTGGTACTCAGACATGTCACATTGTTATGCTACAGAACACAATACCATGAAGAGTGAAAGGTCTTGAAAGATGAAAATGTCTCTGTGCGATAACCACTCTCCAGGTATTCATCTATCAGTTTGTATCATGCCTTTCCAAGTCAAATCAGAGCAGCAAAATCCCAACTTCTGTCATGTGTGCTCTTACTTTTTACAAATCAAATATAAACAGTAGGAGTCCTGTTCCTAAGATGAAATATACAAGCTTTGTCATAGTGCCATTAATATTTTGTGTTTCTCAGCATATGCTGACTGTTGCTCTGTGATGCTTGGGATGTGGGCTTCAGGGGAGCTTGTGCAAATGTTGCCTTTGGTTTCTGTGTTATGTAAATTCATTCTTTTTCCATCACTTCTTTTCCACCAAATTTTACTGTCATTTGTAGTTTCCAGTGGACCCAGGCTGAAAGTAAAATGCAACTGGAGAAGTTAAGTTTCCATCTGATTCTGCATGAAAGGCATGTGTATTCATGAATTTTACAGACTCAGCACAAAACTGTAAGGCCTTGAAATTCACTTAAATAGGCCTAAGTCATATACTTACACAAAGCTCTGTAGAATTTACTGAAGTCTTTTTACTCTGAGTTTGTCACCTAATTTGGAAGTTTAATTACACTCATTAAACTGCTGAAGTTATTATAATTTAGCATGTTTCCTTAGCTGCAGGTGAGGCAAGGGAAGATGGCAGAAAGAGTCGTGGAGATGACTTTTACTTGATAAGCTAAGATATCTTCCAGTGTTTCTCCCATGACAGCTTGTATTCCAGTTTGCATTCCTGAGCTTCAGATATCACTCCAAGCTAGACATCTCTTGAAACCTGACCCATTTATTCCGTTCCTACTCATCACATTTTGGTGAGGAGGCTAGGTTTACATCTAACCAGTCTGCACAGGAAAAAGCTAGAGGAACAAACAACTTTCATAAATTTTCACTGAGGGGGGGAAAGGCAGCCCTGCAAACTGGAAATTTTCTGATCGAGCACAATTTGTTCAAATCTCAGGGTGCTGCAAATGATCAGCATGAGAAGAATGCAAGAGAAAACAGAACACAATTCTCACTTTTATAAAATATCCTCTGTGGTGCTGGAGTGAAGCAGAAAGTTCTTAATGCAAATTAAAATTGGATCCTAAAACCACACTGAGTTTTCAAACTATTTTTATGTTGCTCTGGTCTTGCTGGTGCTGCTTTCTATTTCATTGTTAAAACTGAACTGTTCTATATAAGTAATCTTAATGAATTAATGCAAACTCATTTTCTATTAAAAGAAATGTATTGTCTTGACTTTTCACAAGCATTTTAAAACTAACTTTTACTCACATTGTAGTAATGTCTGAGAACCCCTAGCCATGGATCAGGATTGTATTGTCCTAGATGCCTCATGAACACAAGTAGCTCTTGTTCTAACTAACTAACTTTGGCCATAGGCACAATCAACTGGTTATAGTTGGCTATATTCTGTGGAACAATTTCAGCACATTAAGTGTAATGTTATAGACAACTGACTGTGCCAGTTTCTGGATTAGACTTAGTTAGAAGCTGTGGTATGGACAAGTCCCAACTACATATTTTCTACTTGAATATCAAGATGATATCAACATACTATGTTGATGTCATTATTGCATTTTTTGTACACTTGAGGTTTTGCTCAAATCTTAACCTCTTAAATTCGTGTGGTAGTAGTTTTAGTTTACCTTTTAAATGAAGTTTCTAGTCTTTATGGCTATTGAGAAGCTGGGAATTCAGAGCAAAATAAACATAACATTGTTCTGTTTAAGTATTTTAATAGAACCTAATCATCCTAAGCATTATGACTCCTGAATACATGAAAGACTAAGAAAATCTCCCCGTTTTGTGTTAGAAGGTCTTCAGATTCAGAAAAAGTTTGTTGAATGAAATTCAGCCTGGAGCAAACATTCTGCAGAATATAACTGTATCAGTATGCCTAAGTCAATGAGCATGTAAATGGAGTGGAGGCTCCATTTAGCTAGCTGTCTCCACATGGGTGAATTTTACCTAGTCTGTGTGTTATCCCAGAAGGTAGTTAACAACTTGTGGTGGTAGTCATAAAATGGAAAGTAACTTCAGAGACTCAAAGTCACTCTCCATCTCCAAGCCAGATATGTAAGACAGGTGAGGGAATGGCAGATTGCTACAAATCAGTCTTTGATTAGTATCTCCTGGGCTGTTCAAACGATTTTATGATTTTTACTAAATACAAACTCCCTGTGCTTCATTGATGAGAACAGGATGTATCTTACTTTTACTCCCAGATCTCACTGAAAGCTAATGCCACCTGGCATAGATGCTATCTTGAAGCTTTTCTTCATCAGTTCATTCAAGACTTGATTTTGCAGCTGCTGCTTTATGTGCCTGCCCCTGCTCCACCCCCACCCCCATTTCTCTGTCTGCAAAAGTTCTATAAACTTTTCTTTTGAACTGCAGAAAGCAACGCTCCCAGAAGGACAGGATGGTATTTCATGTGAGACTAGCTGTCAGTGGGATCTTGGAAGAAGCAGAACCTAGAAGTACCTCCTGGGCTCTTCACATCTTGTTCTGTAGCTTCAAAACCAGCATTTGGGAGAGAATGATTTTACATGCCCCTCTGACTTCCCAGGGAGGAGTTGGTGTAGTTCTGAAAAGAATTGTGGTTACCTTTGGATTACAGGACTGACTTATCCTACAGGAATTATCTTTTCTTGAGGTAGCAGCTAGGACTAGGGGGGAAACACATTGCATATGCTTCTTCACAATGTGCTTTTTTGGTTTGTTAGATGATTTTTCCTATGAGCCCTTTCACTATGTGACTGCTTCTTTAGCTGGGGGGCCAGGCTAAGATCTTCAGCTGGGTCATCTTTTTACATTATCATATGTAACAGCTGTGCCACTGGAATAAGCTGATGGTGTTTTGATAATAGCTATGCTCTTCCACATCTCACCTGAAGGCTGTACAGATAAAATGGCATTAGTAATGTTGTCTGATGCAACATTACAGTTGAACACCAAGTGGAATATCTCTTGAATTATCAGTTTGTGCAGCTGTGTTGCAGCTATTATGAAAAAAAAACCAAGGATTTTTTGTAGACAATGTGAACAAGGATGAGTCTTAAATTTTGCCTTCGGGCATAGTCCAACTGTCACTAAGAAATAAAGGTCAGCATAGAAACTGGACTGAAATGTGAAAGCTAAATTAAGAAGAGAAAGGTCCATGGGCAAATAACAACACTTCTGACTATCTGATGATGAAAGACATGAGCATGCCTATATGCACACATTTGCTTGAAGACTAGCTTTTCTGATCTGTGCAGTGTTTCTAAGTGAATCTTCAGTTCTCCTAGGAAACTATTATTAGGCTAATTGAAATGCTACTTGTACATTTAAAAGCAACAAATGCCATGATACATCCTTAAAGCCTTTCAAACAGTTGCATGACGTTCTTGCTAGGAAATAAGGTACAGTATATGTAAATATTTCAAACAGCATGAAATAAACTATAAATATTGCCAAAGCCAACAGACTTCCCTTGTATTTTAAACAGGGTATTTTAATCATTTTACAATGTTGCCCAACAGGAAGAGGGTAGAAGTAGGACTCTGTTCCAGAGTAGTGCCTTTTTTTTCCTAGGGAGTATTTTAGCAAAAGGAATTCTTCTCTTCAGAGAGCAAATGGCTCACAGAATAGTTCCTATCACTGCTAGTGTATTCCTGTCAAGTGAGATAATGTTTTATTTTCTGATTGAATAAGAACATGGAACTAATAATCTTTCAAATTTTTATGCAGCTCCTTCCCTTGTTGAATGTTCTACTCATTCATACCAAGCAGCCAGATTCTCTAGTACACATGTATGCTTTAGTGGAAGATAATGGATGCATGTTAGATCTGAATTTGGCCAACTGTCAGGAACTTACCTGAAGGGGCTGATTCTTTTTTCCTAGAAATAACTGAAAAATATTTCTGATAATAGTCTGATATACGTTTGCACTCATGGTGGTACAGGATCTTATAGGCTCAACTCACTGTTTCAGTGAACACTGGATCAATCTTGAATGGATTTCTTTGTCTCTATGTGTTTTTTACCCCTCTTTTTTGTCCACTGCATTCAAATATCTATTCAGAAATCTTTTGCAACGGTTATAAATTACTTCATTTCATGTCCTCCTACCCCCAAATCATTATTTCTCCTATGAAACACTTAAAATAATGCCCCCCCTGCCCCCCAAACAAACCAGGACATTTCAGGCTGTTATACAAATTATTTCTGCCCCTATATACTGCTCTCTGTGTGACATACTGGTAATTAAAACTATTCCCTTATATTTCCTTTGTGTGTCTCATACTTACATAGGAATGTGAGGTTGAGTTTGTTGATTCAGTTTTACAACTATTCTGTATGGATGCATACAGACACTTGTGTATCTGCATTGTATGTTACAGTGGATGCTTGCTTTACTTTCAGAGCCAGATGCTGCATGAACACATGTGAAGTAATAGACATGTGTCTCGCTAGTGCTTACTAGCTCAAGCTCAGTACCATGTTTGTACTGTGTTAGTTCACAGTCTGTGTGTAATTTGCTGGCACCTCCTTGCAAAGTACTCTACAGAGTACCACTGCTAAATAGCTGTTCAGTATGTTGTCCTTTCTTTGAGTGCATGTATGAATTTTGTGCTTTTCTGAACAGAGGGAAGTGTATGGAGGAAAAAGTTGGGAAGGAGGTATAAGAATTATATTGAATGTGCATGCTCATTAAGTGCACAAAACACCTCTTGAGAGTTAAGAATGCTGTTATCTACCATAGGTAATATTTTCCAGCAAAGTTAACTTTTTGGTGGTAGTTAGATGGGAATAGTAAACATATACTGAATGTGGCTGTTGAGTATCATCATCTGTGCATAAAAATTGTTAATCATTTGTGAAGAGAGGCTTAGAATTTTCTTAGTGAACCTATGAAAGTGGTTTAATAAACAGAATAGTCTGTAAAGTGTCAACTGGGTAGTGGTGATCTTACCAGCCAATTTGTTTATCTATTTACATTTGAAAAATGAATGTTTGGTGCTTATTTTAAAATGTCATTTTTTTAGCAAAGATGAAAGACTGTCCCATGCGGACTAGTCATGAAGCTTCAGCTACCTGCCAAAGAGTTCACTTTTACACGGATACTGCTGGCATGTTTCTTGTATAGTCCAATAACAAATTCAGCAAAATGATTCACAAGGAGCCATGTGGAGAAGACAAGAGGCAACAGGAACAAGTTGCATCAGGAGAAGCTTCATCTCAACATAAGAAAGTCTGTTACAGTGAGTACAATTTGGAACAACCTCCCCTGGTATGTGGTAAAGTCCACATCACAGGAGATATTCAAGATGCAGTTGGACAGGATGCTAGATAATTTCATCTACACTCCCTTTTCCAAGAAAGATTGGACCAGATGATCTTTCGAGGTCCCTTCCAGCTTGGGCTGTTCTGTAAGTCTATGTCTGCAAGGCCCCCACTCAGAGTTCACTGCTGGAACTTTTCAAACAGTTGCTTTCTAACCTCCACTACTTGCATTGCACAGGAAGGTTGGAAGTACCAAAAATGTGATGTAGTGCCAATCTGTCAGGTATGTAATGTGCCACCTTCTTTAAAACAGCTAGGTTGTAGCTGCAGCTGTAGATGAATGTTGAATCTGCGTGGACTGTTTCAGAATTATAACTTGTTTGTTAGTTGTTCTGTGACCATGGTCATCCTTTAGTGTGTTGATTGGTTTGGACCAGCTACAAACATTAGCTTTTTGTAGTTACAGGTGAGCTTCCATTCAGGAAATAAATGTTTGATATGACTTCATTAATTTTCTATAGTGTTTTTATATTAATCATGGAAAGAATAAATAAAAGTACTTTTATCTTCTTGCCCCAAGCATGTCAGCAAACAGAACTAAATCTGTGGTAAACTGGGATGTTGGACACACTGGCAATTTGAAAAGGCTAGGAAAATGAAAGTGCTTCACTATTAAATATGGAATATTTCCACTACATATATTATTTAAATAAGTATTAAGCCAGAGCCTTGGCTGGTGCCAGCCAATATAGGTCCTTAGGAACATGAGACTTTACCTAGCAGAGTATCTGGCACCGTAGTGTCTGTCACATAACATCACATGGAGTCCTTTGGAAAACGAAGACTAATTTACGGAGGCCAGAGTGTCTGTACGCCTGACTGTGGACATAAACAGAGCAGGCAGTTGTCATTAGAGGGTGGCTGTTGGGACAAAACTGATGGGGACCCACTTTGATGTGTGTAAAGGCTCAGTTGCTGCTGCCAAGGCAAAATTTGGGGTTTGTAGGCTATAGACTACTGCCTCTCTGAACTGTGTTAGAGGTGATTAGAGTGGCAAGCCTTTTGTCTCAGCACCTTTTCCCATATCCTGGGATGGGAATGACATTGTCTTTCCTGCCTGAGACCAGCAAAAGTCCATTTGGCTTGCTCTGTGGATAAAACGTGAGCCTACTTTGAAAATTAATGTATTTACTCTCTTAGAAAATAGGAACTTTTGCTTGATGCCTTGAAAATAGAAACACATTTCAATGAAATTGGGGCCATTTTCTCCTACAGATGGTGCTATTTTCCCATGAAAAATCTTAAAAAGTTTGAAAAGTCAAATGACTTCAATGCAAATTCATTTTTAGCCCAAAGAAAAAAGCCAGGGTTTTGCAAGGACTATTAAACAGAATATGAAGCCATATTGCTCTGGAAGTGAATGAAAATCAAATGGAAGCTCCTCAAAGCTGTCCCTCTCAGTTTTGCTCAACCAGCCTCTCAATCTGAGCTATGAGATGCTGTCATGGACTAGAATAAATTCAAATAGTGCTGGGATTTATTTCTGTGAAACTAAATTTTATTATTAAGGGTTCACACATGCAAACAAGTGGAAAATATGGCTTCCAGAACTTTCCAAGTCTGTACATTTCTGGATCTAGTTTATCCATCCTTCTTTGTCATGGCTCATACTTCTATTGCTTTGAAATATCCTATAGTTAAAGCAGTGGAGTTACTGGATACATCATAAGTGTTCATTCACCAACCCAGGAAATAAACAGATGTTAATGTTCTCCTGAGATACAACTTTTATGTATTAAATATAGTAGAGAGTGACCCTATATACTGACAGTTTCAGAAATCTTGTGCTCCTTAGTCTTTTTCATTCTTCTACCTCACATGACTTAAGTGATGGTCAGCCTGATAATCTGTTCTGAATGATGCAGTCTTACTACCTTTTTCTTTTCCTGCTGACAGGTCTTTGATTCAGACTGTTCCCCTTAAAAATGACTACAGCTTTTCTAACACATAATGCAAAGTGACTGATCCAACACATTTCATGAGATTGTGATTGCTGGTATTTGTGTTAGGTAGGTATAAAATTATACATGAGGACACTCCTTGTAATAACAGCCTGTTGCCCCACTTGTGCCACTCAGTATTTTTAATTTCTGTCTTGTCTTGCATATAAGTGGAATCTGCAATCTCCTAGATTGCTACTCATACAGAGGGTTGTTATATGGGGGAAAAAAATAATTTGATGCCTTTATTAAAAAGCCCCCCAAAACACTTGTAGATTTAGAGTCAAAGTAAATTTTACAAAGGCACCAACAGCCCATATTGTGTTTTCTGTCACTTTCTGAAAATCCCATTCTTGGTGTGTGCTGTGAACAGGTCTTGTTGCTGCTGATTCAGGCTCAGGCTGAATCAGAAATTTGTCAGGAGGAATTTCCGATACGGAACCTGAGATGTCAACAAGGCAGCACTGATATTGGGAGGAGTTGCCCTTCTCTGAAATCACACAGTGGGAGAGCAGAAAGGAAATCACATTTCTCCTCATTCCAAACCAGTGAGGGTTTTGTTTTGGTTTTTTTAACTAAATGTGTGTCACGGGCTGGCGAGGGCTGAATGTGTCCCTCTGTGAAGGCAGTCTCTGCTGGAAACAGGCTGCCGCCAGCAGAGTGTGTGACCAAAACAATAGTTTTCTTTCTTTCCTTTTTTTTCTCTTTTCAGAACAGCTCCTAGATGTTCTGTATACTGGCAGGCAGGAGGAAAAGAGACAGATGGTGTGACAGTGGGAGAACAGTCTATTTTAGCACTAATAAAAATGGGACTTGAGATCCATGTATGGCAGAGAAATTATAAACTAGGAATGCCAGGGATAAGGCAAGACAAGCAGTGACCTTTCAGTGTTACAGAGCTGCACAGTGATGTTTTTTCCTTTGCACTCGAAATTTACAGTTTTAGTTTCTTTTGCAAAATATGAATCAAACCAATGGTGCTCCTGATGTACAGTTTAATTCCTGTTTCAAATAATATTGAGCAAAATATAATTTGGTTACAGAAAGTAAAACATTCTCATGTTAAAAAAAGAAGGCTTTGTCCACAAGCATTGTTCCTAAAACTGCTTGGTTTGCACATTTCCTATTCTGAAGTATCAAAAAAGGGGATAAAAAGGGATGTTTCCTGCATTCTGTAAACTCTCATGAGTTCATGTCAATTCACCCATCTTGTGGGTGTAGCAGTCGCTGGGCTTGTGCAGTTCTGAGGAGGTAATAATAGCTGAGAAGGAGAGTCCTTTGCAATTCCTGCAGGCATTCTCACTGTACAGCTGTGTGTTTGATTTGAGGTTTTTCCCCTTTAGCATTAGTACATGTTTTACTGTGAGGGGATGAGCAAGACTGTAGATGGGCTCTTGTGGAAGGAAAATAATGGGATTTCTTGTTTAGTCAGTCATGAGGTCTCACCTCTTCCTTTGTTTTGAGGTTCCTATAGCCCCTGGGATTTTATATCAATCTGCAAAGTTGGTTGCCATAACTGCTGGGTGGGATAAAGATTGTCAAAATGAAATTAAGCTTCCTCTTGGGAGAGTTTTCACAGGTCAGCATAGCTAGGTCTGTCTCACCTGTTTTCTTTGAACGAGATCACTTTAAACTTTCCTGAAACTAGTGAGTGCATCTGGCGAGAGGGAAGGAGGTAATGATGCACACAGGCAAGACTAGATGAGCTGCTAAGTACTCACTTCTGTTCGCTGATGCCAACAGTCTGTCTATCTTCTCATTGGTAGGAGAAAAAATATTTCTCCTCTTTTGAAATATAAACACAGCTAATTCCCTGTAGCTGTCACTTGACATCTCAGAGATTTGACATCTGCAAACTGCTTTAATTAATATTTGGACTACCTCTCACAAATGTATATCACTTCCAACTTACAGAAGTGGCAATCCTTCAATTGATAAAATAAGTTGTTTCCAGAGTTGCTGGATAAAATCGTCTAATTAAGTCACCTTTTCTGTTTGCTTTTGATTTAGTTCTTATACTATCACCAAGAAATGTCTGAGAAAAAAAAGCAAACACTTCTCTCAAAAGTGTCATCACTTGAGAATAAATGTCTGACTTTCATGGACAGTCCCATCAGGCTCAGCAAAATGTGAGATGTTAACAGAAACAGAATGGATATTCTTATAAGGGTGATCTCTGGCAAGCTTCTGCCATGCTTTGCCTGCAGAGATCCTGCAGGCAATGTTTCCTGCACTTTTAGAAGTTTCCTGCACTGCTCTGTTTACTGAGGTGTAAGAACAGATGTGTGTTGTATACCACTGCTCCCAAACTGTCCTGCTTCTTCAAGGATGTAAGAGGGTATATAAAAGAAATAGTGTGGAAGGAAGGAAGCAACAGAAGCTCAATTCAACTCTCATGGAAGTCTACAGGAATTTTTCCAACGACTTCATGGGAACTGAATCAAGTTGTTGGTGAGAAGCCATGTCCAAAAAAACTCCAGGCCTCCTCTTCTGTTTGACATCTGCACTGGATCTGTTGAATTTATTTGGAATAAAAATCTAGCTTACAGCATGTGGAAAATAGAGGGGGTGAAGGTTATGAGAAAGCCCCAACTTACTGATGTGGGAGTGGAAAAGTCCTGCAAAATAAACTATTTCAAATATACTAAAAACGTACCCCCCCACAAGCACACAAAGCCTTCCTGCATTCATAGTCACTGACTTCATTAGTTTCACAGCATTACTTTTCAATCAGCAAACATCATAAAAACAGGAAGGCAGATTTATGGCTGTTTATTAGCCAGCACCATTACTGTATTTACTGTAGTGTGAAAAAGGAAATCAGGGAAAAGTGCTATAAATCTCAGTGGCTGCAACCCAGATGCATTTATTTACTTACTGGATACTTTGCTAGTAGCTTAGCAGATGCCTGCTAGTTTACACATATATTTTGAGCATATCAGCAGAATGCTCTAGAGGGATGGGTGTTAAAATACTGCTGGGGTCTGTTGGGGGAATGCTAGGAAGAAGCTGGTGAAATGTATTCAGTTTAACTAGCTAAAGTAGTTGTTGAAGAAACACCTATGTGTTAACTAATCACTGAATATTTAAGGGGAGCATAATTCTAAACATATAAATATAAAAATATAAATATATAATCTTGCAGTAATGACAGGAAGATAAAGATCTGGCTATTAATAAGAATAAAAGCAGAATGCCTGTCTTGTTAACAGTAAGATATTCTCTGTTCAAAGAGGAACCACAATCCTCATAAATCTTATCTGAAGTCCTGGAGCTGTAATATTTCACTTGCTCTGTAGGGTGAATGGTATCAGATATGGAGTTCTGTTCCCTGCAGGCCAAGCCCAAAGGTTGTACTTTACCATTGCAGATATAATTGTAGTTTCATAGAATCATAGAATGGTTTAGGTTGGAAGGGACCTCAAAGATCCCCTGGTTCCAACCCCCTTGCCCTGGGCAGGGACACCTTCCACCAGACCAGGCTGCTCCAAGCCCCATCCAGCCTGGCCTGGAACACTGCC
>JANZLQ010000009.1:26473464-26490610 GCA_026212715.1 Elanus axillaris | reverse complement strand
CTGGGCAGGGACACCTTCCACCAGACCAGGCTGCTCCAAGCCCCATCCAGCCTGGCCTGGAACACTGCCAGGGATGGTGCTGCCACAGCCTCTCTGGGCAACCTAGGCCAGTGCCTCTCCACCTTCACAGTGAAGAATTTCTTCCTTACAGCTGATCTAAATCTACCTTCTTTCAGTTTAAAGCCATTATCCCTTGTCCTGTCACTGCATGCCCTTGTAAAAAGTCCCTCTCCATCTTTCTTGTAGGCCCCTTTAGGTACTGGCAGGCTGCTATAAGGTGTCCCCAGAGCCTTCTCTTCTCCAGGCTAAACAACCTCAACTCTCTCAACACCTCACCTTCACAGGAGAGGTGCTCCAGCCCCCTGATCGTCTTGGTGTGCCTCCTCTGGACTTGGGCCAACAGGTCCATGTCCTTGCTATGGTGGGGGCCCCAGACCTGAAGGCAGAACCGCAGGTGGGGTCTCATGAGAGCGGAAGCAGAGGGGGAGAATCCCCTCCCTCGACCTGCTGGTCACTATTCTCTTAATGCAGCCCAGGATACAGTTGGCTTTCTGGGCTACGAGCACACATTGCCAGGTCACGTTGAGCTTCTTGTCTCCTAAGACAGTAAGTCATCTGACCCTGAATGACCTATTTCTATCTGCAGTCAGAAAAAAATGTTACCTGTGAACATGGTTGTGTTAAAATGTGCATAAATGTGCAAGTGCCTTCTTTACAGAACACATCTATGTTCTAAACAATCACATTCTTTAAAATAAATAACAGTATACTTCACAACAGCAAATGTTGCATTGGCTAGGCTTATTCTTTACATCTTCATTATCTAGAAAAATCTAATTAATGAATGGAAGTTTAATTGAATGTGTTTAGGCCTCAAGTCTGTCTGAAAGATCTATTTCATTTTTCAGCTATTCAATAAAAGCACAGCTTATTTTATTTTATTCAATCCAGATTTGTGGTCAAATGCAAAAGGCTGGATCTAGATTTGTGCTTAAAGTCCAAATTTATTTTTCCTAAGGGGAAATCATGAAGCTATTCAAGCCAACTGAAATATTTTCACTGATGTTTAGTGAACCATGAAATAAGTTCATCCCAAAACCTAAAGTGTGCAACTTCTCTATAAATCACTTTGGTTTTAATTGTTACTATTGTTTTTTTCTACTTACTGTTGGCTCTTACTGTTAATGCTTTTTTAAAAAGTGAACAGTAAAATGCAAAGAATATAAATTATAAATGAACAGTTTCAATGAGGCTGTTGATTGCAATGACTGAAATCTAATTAAGCTATTTAAGATCTAAGTGATATTATTATTAAAGAATTATGTTAACAGAGCATTTGATCAGCCCCTTAATTTGTTTTATGTGAATTATAGTTATGAGATAATGTGATTCCAAGTGACAAAAAGATCAATTCTTTTTCTTTCCTCTTTTTCAGGGAAAACTAATATGCTATATTTAAATTGAAATAAATTGATAAAGGAATCTCAAAGCACTAGTTTGGCATCTTAACTTACTTTAACTGACTTCATATAAATACTAGTACTGACTACTTTTTTTTTGGTTTTGATATGACAATATATGAAGTGCTTTTAAAACAGGAACAGAAATATGTGTGCAGATGGCTGTATGGAGGTACATGTACATTTTTACACAGATATGCTAATTTGTTATGGTGACAAGCTTATTACCACTAGCCAGCGAAATGGTTGTGTGTCACACTATCTTTTTGCCTGTGAAATCACTGTAAACATCTAATTTGCATGCATATATTTTTTTTCTTTAGAATGTAGTGCAGTGTGTTTTCAAACGAATGGGAGTCTATTAGGATGCACATTTATTATTTAATTTACAAATACAGTTTGTACAAATGTATGAACAGATTGGTTTGCTTCCTGTGTGACGCAGCTAAGTAGCAATCATGGGGACAACGTGTTAGATAAATATATCCCTTATTTTTGGAAATGGGGTCTATGCTTAGTGACTCTCTGGGATTCAGTCTTGGTACAGTTCTAATTAACATTCGTACTCTTTCTCACTCTCTGAATTCCATCAGTCCTATCCTCCTCAGCTGTCAAGTACTAACTGAGCATCACCTACAGAGTCAATACACAATTCAGCATATCTGGGCTAATCACATTACACTTCTTTGTTGTACACAGATGTTGTCTATCTTAGATTTCCCTAATTTCACTGTAAATCTATTTCTATAAGCAACCTTTGCAGCACCTCAGTGCCTGCTCCCCTTGCCTTGCATGTTGAAGTGCTCTTTTAAAGTTTAACAATGTTTGTGTCCAGGGAATATGAGTCTTGTCCCATCTGCCACAGAGTGTTTAGAGGCATGTTGGTGGGCTCCCAAAGATGAGTTTGCCATTGAAGGTACAGGAAAAGACAGAAGAGAAAAAGGATCAATCTCAATACAAGTGGACACCAAGAAGTAGTGAAATAGTATATTTTTTTATTGGGTTACTTTGATTTTTACTCTGTAGCTCTTTAACTTTGGTCCTTGGTTACTGTGAAAGGAAATCTGTCAGGATTTCAGTCTATTAAAATTTCAGTGTAGTATACCTGTTAGTCTGCTTGAAACCAATTGTTACATTTCAGTGCACAGCCTGACTAGGGAAACAGGCAAAATTCCAGGGAGACAATCCTGTTTCCAGGTTATATATGTTCCTTGGTTGCTGCTGCATTGACCCTGTTTTGAATGAAAGGACCAGCTAACCCATGTAACAGCATTACCATTACCCTGTCTACCCCTTACTGTCTCTCTCCCATAGACATACCTGGGATTCTTGAGTCAGCTCCTGGAGTCCTCTTGATAAACAGCTCTAGTTCTGCTGTCTATGCCCTCCCAGTTTGCAGACATCCAGTCATTTTCATTGAATTGAAATATTGTTTCAAGGAGTTACTTGTAGTAGAAGGTTCCTGGCACACATTTATTTTTAAACTTTCAAAACTGAACAGAGAACAGGGGAGCAAATTATGGGGAAGGTTGAGATACGGTGCACTTAAAACACTGAGAAGGATTGAGGGTGCCAAACACTGCAGAGGAAATAGAAAGTCATGAAACAGAAAATGACACAGAGAAAGGAAGGTTTGCTGTGCTATTATTTTGTGTATGTTAGGACTCTCATATGCAATAACCAAACCCTTATGCCTAACTCTCTGCCCTCTTAAATTTGTTGTGCCTATTCTAATACGGTTCGTTCTGCATCATTCCTTGAAGACAATCTCTAATGAGCCAAAATGTGCAGTATTTTTTTGAATAGATTCTTGATTTTCTTTTTATGTCTAGAAGGATGGAAAATTAATTTTGCTCTTGAACTGGTTCAAAATCTTCCTCCCACACTGTGGAGCCTGGATGTGGTGTTGGAAGATAGAATTTTCTGGCTGCAAGCATCAAAGTGAGATCCAAAGGGCAAGCATCTTTAAATATTTAACTACTAATAATCTGGTTCATAAAACTGACTGGGTGTTTATGGAAGACAGCATTGCTACTTTATGCTATTGATCTAACAGATGCAGTTAATCCTGTATTTTTAGAATATAAAAATGTGCAAAAGTCATTTTGGATAGATAAAAAAGAAATACTCCACTCTCAAATGCTTTTAAATGTTGATGTCTCAGCAGCCTTGCTATTTGTCATTAGCATTTTTTTCTTTATATCTTAAATTTAATCAATACTTTTTTGAGGTTATGATCAAGTAGCATAAAACATTTTACAAATTCTGTTTGCATGTGATATATTTTGTGTTCTCTGAAGGCTCTGTGTCTAATAGGTGATCCAGCAGACAGCATTAGTAATTACTGACAGACTATGGCTTAAATTTAAAGGTGAATGATCACTTGTGGTGTTTCAAGTGTTAAGCATTAAACTAAACATACTTTTAAAAGAGATTTAATTTTCACTGGTCAGAACTGAGTCCTTTCCAGAAATCAGGCAATGACTGAGGCCCTCAAATCAGGTTTTTCACTGGAAATCACAAGGATCGCATAAGAATTTTAAGCCTTACTGTTTCCAGACCACCTTGAGATTCCTAAGTTCAGGTACAATAGAAGAAGAATTGTTTTATTAGTATGTAAAGTGACATGTTGACAGATAGGTACCTCCTGAATGGTGGTTTCAAATATTAAATGATGATTATCCAGAGCTCCAAGGCACTGATTCTTTGAAAGGGCTTTCAATATTGTGGGAGTAGAATGACAGGAGACTGATTGCACCTGATTAATACTGAGCTACTAATCTGTACATTCCTTTCTTCTTGATGAATAGTATAAATTAATGCCCCATGGAAGAAGGGGCCATCCTTAAATTTGAGGCTAATAGAAAGCCTGGTCAAGTAGGAACTCGGTCCACCATGGTCTGTGCCTTTCCTTCCTTGAGCATCTCCCAGCTTCAGAGACACACTGCACCTCTCTTCCAACAGCCTGTGGGGGGGAAACTATTGTGTATGCACTGTATGCAGACTGTAGGAGACATCCATATCATAAAAAGAATAGGATGTACTTAGGTAAGATAAGCAATGTGTGAGAAGAAGGAACTAGAATTACCTTTGTTTATTGTTTATATAGGCAGCATTGCTGCACCTACTCACTAAAAAATGTGGAAGAATAAGGAAATGTCTATACTTGCAGAGTCCTAGAGTAATATCGTAACTCTTTCCATCCTTTCTGTACCTCTTATTTCAACTATTATCTCGGAGATCAGAGGTAAAATAGTAATTTGTAAAAGAAAAAGAACAAGTCCCAATATGACTATAGTACAGCTTGAACTTTTAATTTTTGTTTTTACAAAAGTATCAGTCAGCTACACAATCCCTCTCCATTTTTCTCCCCTCTAAAGGTCAGACACCACTTCCTCTTCATTATGTTCTTTGGCCTTTATGCAAGCAGCTTTTGCTTGAAAATTTTAATGTATCAGTCATACATCTGTAGGGTGAAACATCTCTCCTAGGCATCGATCACTCACTTGCAGCTGACACATAGTCATAAAGGTGACCTATTTCATATTAACAATCAATTTCCTTTCATTGTCACCACAAGGATACGTTCTACCATTTCACTTTCCTTGTCAGAAGTGTAGACTTAGGGGTCAGATTGAAGATTCTTTGAAGGTAAAAGGATGATTGTTCGATTCTGTGCATCACTGAATTCTGTCAATTTTATTTTAAGGCTGAGGAAAAATACCCAAACATTGCTTTCTGACGGAGAATAATAGAACACAGTCATACTTAAATATCAAACTTTGTACGCAGTCTTGGTAAAATTGTTTCCATAATTCCAAGAGTGTTATATCAATCTCATAAATTTCAAGGCATAATAGCATGTTATTGGAGTTCTTTGTGGGATTTCAATGCTTTGTGTCTTTTATATTACTTGAATTATGGTGTTGAGTCGTGGAAAAATTAATATAAAAATCCATTTTAAAAGGAGATATACTCCTGCATGTTACAGAAGTCTGTGTTATGCAAAAGAAATAGTATGCATAAACCTACCATGTTCCTGACATCTATTTGAATTGTTGAGCAAAACAGTCGGTGTTCACATTTTAGGAGACACAATAATTCACCAAAAGGTGCAATCTGTCTTTGGAGAACCCACAGGTTTGTCACTGAATTTCATTATCAATACAAGGCATTTTTGTGTGGAAAAAAAGTCCTTTGAAGAGAACTGTCTCTAAGAAGAGGAGGATAATCTCCAGAATAAAGATGCTTCTTTGTTATGAAGTCCTCACCATTGATCAGATTTAGCTGTAGTGTGTATCGGATTAGAATTTATTTTTATTTTTGAGTTTAAAATTCTTCTCTACTCCCCCCCCCCAGCTTCAATTCCACTCATAGTAGTTGAGAATAATTTTTACTTCTTATTCTAGATTTATTTGAACACAAGTGATGTACAAAATCAGTCCACCATAATCTTTGCCTAATTTGAACTACTTTATTTTCCTTCTGCTTTATTCTGTGTAGATAAACATGCACAAGGTAATTTGAACATATTTTTCTCATGGTAAAAACCTGTACTGATTTAATGTGGTTATCCAGGATATGAGAGATCCAGTCTGGTCACTGGCATAATAAATACTGTATTTTTCAAAAGTGGAAACTGAGGAAGTCCTGTTGCTAGAACAGCAAATTACCTGCAAAAATTCTCATACAGAGAAATTTCAGGGCTTGGGAAATACAATTCCCATTCTTCACTTCTAGTCCTTGTGCTATACAGATTAACATGATTACTCATGCTGTGTGCTGCCTTTGTGATTTGTTCCACCATGCTCCGCTGGACTTCTCAAGGGCTAATCTACCATTCAAGTTGAGTTAGCACACCAGAAACTGGTCCTAAACAGAAATATTATTCTTAGGTTTGGCAGTCTTTTTGCTGGAAAGTCTGAATTAGAAACTTATGAAGTAACGTCCAATATTGTTGTGAAGTATGAAAATTTGCATTGCTCCCTGCTTCTGACAGTACTGAGACATCATTACTACCATGTTGGTCATGAAGTATCATACTCTTAGTTCATAGTTCTTTTTAGCTTTGTCCTTGAGAAGATCTTACAAATCACTTTGTTTTCAGTTCCATGAATTCATCTCAAAATTATGGAACAAAAAACTGTGGTAAAGAACAGTATATTTGACAGACAAAACAAAAGCAGAAAAAAGCTAACAGAGCTGGAAGCAGCAAAGCAGCCACAGAAGTGTTTCATCAGTAATGGGATGAGAAAAAATGCTTAACCTTGTCAACTTTCTGAAATAAAAATAAAGGGAAAAAATACTTCTAAACCTATAAGATGTATTGAAGAGTTTTTTTAGGCCACCTACAGATATTCTGAACTTCCTACATCTAATGTGGAAAGAGGGAGTCACCTGGAGAGCTGAGAGAACCAGAATACCTTAAATTTCAACACTTACACTACTGCACATTTGGGTTTTTTAATTGACTAAAAGCTTGCTTGTGTTTCTGACCTAAAGATCTCAGAGCAGACACTATGGTGTATGAAGGAGTAACTTTAATTTATATTTGAAATCAAAATTTGTATAGGAGACTGAGATAATTATTTCTGAAGAATCAGAGAGAAAGTTTCTGTGAAATTATTTTGAATATCTGTTGAGCTTTCATTAGCATTTTCTTGCACCGCAAGCCTAAGAAATGACAGAATTATCTTAAATTGCAAGTGTTCAGGCTAGTGAAGTTTATCAGTGAGAGCACCTTTGTCTGAAACAAGAACTATCAACAGTCTGAACACAAAATTCTAAAGCGTTTGTGTTCTTACCTGAGAGGTACTTCATGTTTTCATGGGACAGTTTGGAGAAACTGAAGAGGACGGTGGCCTTTTGAGGAAGGATATCATCCTTTGTGCTGTACACTAACAAAATATCCACAGAGAATATGAAAGCAGATTAATAGGACACAGGGATGAAAAGAAAAAATTCAGATCATGGTAAAAGTGGTATGTCTTTGCCATTGCTAGTCCACGTATACTAGAATATTTTATATTCAGTGTGGTCTACACGCCTTTCTTCTAAAGCTGAAGCAACTGTTAATTCTTCTAAATGTTCTTAAAAAATACATGTTTCGCATTTCAGTGTTTTTCAGCTATGAGAGTGGTATAACTGCAATGGTTGGCTGAAGTTCTTTTTCTTTTAAAAGGCAGAATAAATCATCATCATTCTTTTAATATATTGATTGAAGAATTAGCACAACTCTAACAAAAAGTTGTGATCAGTCATATATTTTCCACTTTTAAATACATAAAACTGAAGTCTTTCACCATAATTTACAATCAAATGAAGTGGACAGTTAATAGGTACTCAACTGCCCTTCTTTCCATAGTCCTTGACAAGAGTAAAGCTGATAACTTAAACTTTATCTGCGCAGCACTAAATCTTAGAAATGAGGCACAAAAGCTGAGGAATAAAGCACTTCCTATCTCATGAAAGGCATTATATATTGGTCTTTACGTAGATGTATATATCTGCACAGTTCATGTACTAGTCCCTTTTTCCAATTTGTGCACTTGTATTTTAGCAACTAATGTGAAATTCAGACAAGTGTTAATGTGAATTAAGCATGAAGTTATGAGCTGAAAGCAACTACTTTAAAGTGCAGTCAGAGTTTATCACTAAGTACTTGATTCCCAAAATGTAAAATATTACCAGTTGTTCTTTGGCTCCAGGTATTGTGGAGACACTGTGATGTACTTTGGGTGATGTTTTAGGCAAACACTGTTTACTCCTGTTTAGGCTGATGCAGCTATTACTAAACCATGAAAGGGAGAAAGGAATAGTTTCCTACTTGTTCTTCTGTTTGATCTTGCTCAGACTGTAAGTCCGTCTGTGTTGCAGGGCAACAGAGCTTATGACAGAATGTTTTGTGTCCTGATTTTGGAACATTATTTACTGTCTAGGGTTGCTTCTGCATGCATGAGAACAAGTGCTTTGCTCTGTGCAGAGATGTAGCAGGTCCCCCCTCCTCAGTCTCAGGAAGAAAGAAACAGAGGAGCAGGGCAAAGCTCTGAGCTAGAGATTGTTCTGTACAGATTGTGCAGAAGCTACAGGTCTTCTCCTGAGAAGGTACTGCAATGTGTGCTAAAAGCAGGAGAGTTGTAGTCTTCATCTTCTCTCTTCAAACAGTGATACTTTATGCTCAGGAAGACACTAGGGAAACAATGAGAGTAAGTAGCTGAGTAATGTTAGTAATATTAATAGAAATGACCACTAACCTTGTATAATTTTTTTTTGATAATTAAGATACAATTCAGGATAGAGTTCCAAGTAAATATAAACATAGACTCAAACCAATAGTGATTAAAGTGTGTTTATATTTGAGGATACTTCGACAGCTAACGGTAGGTTGTCATCCTGATTTCTTAGACATGGTGAATATCTTTTACTTTGTTAAAGGAAGTGCAACAAAAAGTTAAAAGGAAACAAAGTTGACACCATAAATAAACTGAAAAATCTTTATAAATGTAAAGATATGAAAACTTAAGCATCAAAATTGAAGGTATGAATTAGAGGTTAGCAGGTATATTCACTGGCTAATGAGCAAAAACCCAGAATACCTTAGAACTTGTTTAATCTGAAATCTTAGTGTGGTTGGTTGAGGGTCTTGGTCTGTAGGTGCAACTAAGTATTCAAACGTGTCTGCAACTTCCACTGTGCCATGCAGTGCATGTTCTACCACATCCAGATGATTCAGTAAAGCTTTGAGTTAGAAACAGATTTTTGACTGCGAGCATTTTGTAAAATTTGTGAATACACCATGATATTAGAGCCAAGCTCATGGATGATAACCAAGTGAATGGCCTCTGCATTCATGTTAGTGTGTGGTTAAATAAATAGCAGGGAAATTTTGCCTCATTTATAGGGTCAGTCTGGCAGGAGATGTAGCAGACAATAGTACAACAGAGGGTAAAAGAGTAAGAGGGTGAATTTGGAATGAGGTTTAACAAAAGAGTTGTCCTGATGTTTGTAAATTATGTGAATGACTACACCCCTGATACGTCTGCACCTGTGCTTTTTGCCAGTGTTGGTGCAAATGGGAACGATCCGTTTCCCCACCATGGTTTTAAGGGAACCTGCCCAGTCGATGAGGTCCTACCTCAGCAGATGGCAAGAGCTGCTTAGCAACTGGTCAGAGCAGTGCCTGACTGAGGGAGACCTGAATGAATGAGCCTGTGAATGAAGGAGTTGACATCCATTCAGAATGAGAGACTACAAATGTTACAAGTTCTGTGGTTTTCTTTGCAGATACCACAAAGACCACAGAGTACTGCCCACTACACTGTAATTCTAATACCATAAGATCCTTTATGGTTTTGTATTTGGGGGATGTTTTATGACTCAGTTTCATGTGTAGCCTTTCTGATGCCTTTGATAAATTGCAGAATAATATTGTGCTACAAAAGGAGGTGTAAACTAGATACAGTTAGAGAAGTTTATGTATGTTGCATTATAGCTAAAGGACTCTGTGACACCCCAAAACATTTAAAATCTTTTTTTAGTATTCTTTCTTCTTAAGCTACCCAGTTTATTATCTTAGGCTCTGCGGATCACTTCAAAGACACTAAGTGCTAAGGTGGTATGCAGTCATCTATCATATCTATCAAGTATGCAGCGGGCCAACATTTTAAAGCCTTTTAAAATTCTGCAAGATCTTTAAGAGAACCTTGTTATCTGCAAGCCATGCATACATGATATGAAGGCATCTTCAGACAAACTGGCTCATACCTTGAAATGCCTCACCTTTACTCCAGCAAAGCTCCCACTGAGGTCAGAAGCAAGTGAGCAGTTATGTGCCTCAGTTTTGTCTCATTATTTTTCTAGGTGCATTTGTATCTGGTTTAAACACACAATAAATATTACAGTCTGAAAGTTTAGATAGCTGCAATGGATATATCTTCAAAATCTGTGAATCTTTAAGGATCTGTTTTCAGTGTGTGTTCAAATACAAACAGATGCCTACTATATTTTTGATGTGGAGAAGCTTAGGGATATGTATAATTATAATTGTTTCATTCATAGTATTTATATATATTTGCATAATTCTTACTGGCTTTCCATGTTCTAGCAGTGTTTGTAATGAAATGTCATTTGTACTATTCTGTATCATCCCAGAAAAAGACTATCATATTTCAATATTGACTAAATAACAAGTGTGATAAATGTTAATACATAAACTTGGTTGAACTTATGGTTTTGGGCATTCAGCTGTTGTGAACAACTAAGATGGGATTCTTCAACATGTATTCCTAGTTTAACTGAAGTTGTATCTCAATGCTTCATTATTAGGATTTAATCAAACAATTTTGGGTAATTTAATTCATTGTCTTTTTCTCTTGTTCATTCTGTCTTATTCTTTCTTTTACCTTCAGGAAAATCTCCAAAGTGTTCAGATTGTGAATTTGCCGTCTCAGCTGTCTTTGCTCTTTCCTGATGCTTTGTGCTCTGAATTGGGTCACATGCAATTTTGCAGTGGTACAGTAGTCATTTTATATGAGAACCATTCCTCCTCAACTTGCTTCCTCTGCATTTTCAGTCTGAAGACTATTAATAGAACATGCACTAAAAGTAAGGCAAGATTCCTTTCTTTAGCTAAAGATTTCAGGTTGGAACATTCATACTACTTTTGCCAAATCCTGCAAAACTATTGCTTCGAGTTCCCTGGTTCTGAAGAATTTAAGCAGGAACTTAAGCTCCAAAACCCAATATGACTCACCAGTCGTATTGTTTTCTCTGGCAGCAAAGAAACTGGTGTTAAATGATACCCCAACCTCAGTTACTGTACAAATACTGTTGCTAACTCTAGGGAACAAACTTTTCCTGGGGCAGCTAAAAGTTTTGAGATATATTATAATGTGAGGGGACAGCATATCGGATGAAACTACAAATAAATTAATTATAATGCTAAGACTGGAATCATACTATTATATTGCGATGGCTATGGCCATCTAGTCCAATACATACCTCTGACAGTGGCCAGTCCCACATGACAAAGTTGCAAGGAAACCCTACAGCAGACAATCCTGGAATTACATGCTCAAAAGAGACTGTTTTAACCAGGCAAGTAGAGGCTAGCTTATACCCTCAAGCAGGAAATTTTTAGCTGTGATTTTCCCTCTTTAGAAAGATTAAAGTATAAGCTTTTCAACTCTACTAGATCTCACTCAGTTTTTCTAAGGTACTGAAGAGGTGTGAACACTGAATGTGATCTGAAGAGACTGTCAGTAGGAAATCAGAAATCATAAAACCTACTGAAAACAGGTGTGTTTCTGAAGAGTTTGACTACTGCATTACTTGCTTATTGCAAGGAGCAGACTGAAGAACAGGTTGATAAATGTCAGAAAAAACAAGACCCTCATCCTATCACTTTGCAACATGAAATATTGTTGATTTCCCTCTGAATGTTTAAGAAGCTATTGCAAAATATGTCCAAGATAGACTGCTCCTCTTAAAGTCTGGGTACTATCTAGGATCAGAGTCGGCAATGTCAGCATGCTAAAAGACAGGCTTATCTCCAGAAAGTTCAGAAATGAGGAATCCTAAAAATCTCATGAGGTAAGCTAATCTATAAGAAACTCATTTAAACTATCAAAACCAAAGATGTTCAGACAAGTTGTATAAAGTTTTAGTCAATTGCTAAATTATGATTATTCATTTCCAAACCTTTAGAGAATCACTGCAGATAAACCTGAGCCTTTTGTTAAAACCGACCAATGTCATACCTGTTAGACAAGAGAAAATAGCAGATGCTACATGAGGGCAAAAAGGCATAAACACAAGAAAGTCAGTCTATAAAACATGGCAGAGATCATATGGTTGGACAAATCAAGGGCTTTAAACAGTAATGTTGACTTTAAATCTTTTACTGACACAAATAATAGGCTGTCTTAGACAGTCTTTGAATATAGAATTGGTAGGCTAGCTTTCCAGTTTCTGCTTTCAGCTTGTGAAAATCTGAACAGCTGAGTATCTAGACAAGGACTGGTATAGAAAAGATGCACAGCCTTTTAGCTTTGTCTGCTTGTTTTACAGTTCAGAACGGCACAGTGATACACAGCCTGCAGTGCTGATGGATGCAGATGTACACATAACATTGAATGCATGTGTTTATGTTGCCTTTGAGTGGAAAGCATTCAACCTTCTTTTTTAGTCATGTCTTTAAAATAGTACCCTTTGAGTCTTCTTTTTCTTTGAGTAAAAGATAATGTGATTTCTCTCCTACCTTAAAAAATTAACTTTAAATGATTTTTCAGAAATGGGGAAAACTCCCTACCTTCTTGCTTATATATACACTGAATGATTTCTTGAGGGATCAGATGTATAGAAGCTTTTACAACATGCACAAAACAACTTATGACAGAATAACAAGCTGCCCTGGGCCATCACGGCAGCTGGCAGAGTGAGTCACTGCTTCTGGCCCTGTAATGCAGACCTTGCGTGTCTGGGAAATAATGCCCAGCCAAGTGTGATTGCAAGCTATTATTAAGGCTTTATTTGTGAAATTGGTGTAGTTGAGGTCAAACATCTTTCTGTTTTCATCTAGTGCTTTTAGACAGCTTTCAATAATGATTCCATTATACCCCTACTATGAAGATATTTTATTTCTCATACAAATTGCTGGTTAATTACTGAGTTGTTTTTCACATCTGATTCTGCTTTCGAGTAAGATAGTATGACATTGAGCCAGAAGCAACACTGACTACAGGAAAAACAGGGAGTTAGAGCTTTAAACCAAAAGTGAGTGCAAGAATTTCTGAAACAGATAAATGCAGCCTGAAAGTTACTGTAGATATTGAAAATGTGTTTTCTAAAAAGTTAAATTATTTAGAAATGGTTTACCTGCAGGTTTCCAGGCAATGTATTATGTTGTGTTTGCTTCCTTAAGATGTTTTGGGTCCATTTTACATGATAAAGAGGTAGAGAATGATTTTATTTGTAATATCAACAAATTGAGAATTATTCTCTGATTCACAGGCCATATAATATCTTGACATACCCAATAACCCAGAAGATAATAGCAACATTTATTTTTTAAACTTTGAAAAGAAACAGGCTGAACTGTATTGGAGATGTCCCATCTTTGGCCAGAGTTCCAGGGAGCATGTAGTACTTTGACAAGCTATTTTTGCCAAGGGAATGAATTTAAATGAGTTGCCCTTGATGATTTTGGGGATATTAGCATGTTGGGCTATTCTCTTAATCTCATTTCTGGTATCTAACGTGGAAAGAGAAGAACACAGATTACTGTATAGTCAGTTGGGAAAAGTAGACTCAAACTTTAAGGTTTCTAACCTAACAAGTAGAGCTTCAAGAAAGCAATTTAGGAAACCTGGAGTTCCGCCTTTGCTTCCTAATGTAATGCCCCAAATTAGGCAATATATCCTCTTACATGACCTTATGACAACACCTACATCATCAGTCTTCCTTTTCATCTTCCTCCTTCCTGTAGAAGCCCAGGTATCATGCACATAAACACTGTACTCAGGGGCAAACAGAACGCTGTGGCCTGAGGAAATATTGGATCCTTTTCTGCTTTGTTTCCCAGTAACATGGTACACCGAAGCTCATGAAAAGCTTTCTTTATAGAAGCATGAGATATATAGTCAGAAGCCCTTTACCTTGCTGGAGCCCCCAAGTTCTGTGTAGGTTATGGATTTTATGCTTTGGGTATTCCCCTGTAAGAATGGTGGCAGAGAAACAGTGATGAAAATGTCCAGGTTTTTGAAAGGGTTTTTTGTTACAAAAAAGCAATTTGACCTTGGAGACAAAGGTACACAAGAAGCAAGCAAATTGTGTGTGTACTTACATGTCTGCATGTACAACCTGCTTGAAAATCTTCACAGAAACAAAGCCCGTTGTTAAGCCTGAAAGATAATGTATGTTAATCTTCAAGCAATAGTTATAATACAGAAGAGATTTCAGATCCAGGTAGATAACCTGATGGAGTTGAAAGAGGAACATTTCCTCAAAGAGGTCACAGATAATGGGTAAGTTAGCATGAAAAAGCTATTTTTCAGTGGGCTAAAACATTTGCAATCCTGTCAGGATCATGCATGTTTTCTAGGAGGCAGTCAGTCAACTTTGCTCGAGGTAGTGTGTTTGTACGTAAAGACTGGCTGGTGCTAGTACATGAGTGGAAGAGCCATGCCAAAGGTAGCCCTCAGCTGACCACAGCTAGTTAGAATTCTTTCTTTTTCAGTTATAGCTACTTGGTGAAAATCTTAATACTTCATGCATTTTCTTCTAAGAAAGCTTTTTTTAAAAAAATATTTTGTTTTCTTTGCCAATAATAGGATTCTAAAACTAAGGACTGTGATATTCCTGCAGCTATCGTTACTATATTATGCAGTACCTTGCCCTCTTCAGTGTTTAATGTTTATACAACCCCTGTGAGACAGAGAAGACCTGTCACCTATGTCTTACAGTTCTAGAAATGAGGTACAGAAACATCTATACTCAGGAATACTAACTATTTTTCTAATTTTAGTTCTGAGTTTTCTAGTGACTCTTACTAGGGTGGTTTTGGACATTCTCTTCCCAGCTCTCTTTCTGTTTGGTAGCCCAAAGCTACCATGTTGAAATTGGACTGGAAGCGGAAAACCACCTCACTCCACACTTTAAACTGATACACCAGACTATGAAGAGAGGTGGATGAGGTGACGTCCTTCCTTTCAGAAGGGTTACTTAAGGTCAAGGGCAGAGAGCTGGGAACAGTGGTATTTTAAAGCATCCCTGGGATTACTGTCAGAGATGACTTATCTGGGGTGACTCTCCAGTTGTTCTTATTTCTGTTCTTTGACTATAGAGGGAATCTGCACAGTGGGCACTGACTTTTAGATGGGACTAGTTAAGAGAAATACTTCCCTCCCTTCTTCCCTGTTTAAATACCATAGTACCTTGTATAGTTGGCCCTAATAGATGTATTTCAGACATGGAAGAAAACTGGCAAAATTGGGATTTGAACCCTAGGTCTTCCAAACACTCAAACTGACAAAGTGGAAAGCATCATAATTCTCAGCTCATTGGGGTTTATATGAACATTCTCTTTAAAGCCAATAAGAATGCTAATGTGAGTAAAATTTGTAGGACTAAGTCCTGAATTTTTGTTGAGTCTGAATTCTTACTGTTAAAAAAAAGTTGATACGTCTTTTTCCTTAAAAGAATTGGGCAGAGTTGTAGCAGGGCACTGGCAAACATTTTAGAAAAGCATGTTATGGTACTAACCTTGTACAGAAATAGTGACTGACAGTACTTAACAACATTACCTGCCAGGGAAAAGTTGGCAAGTCTTCTAATTTGGTCAGTGAACATTGCTAAGGAGAAAATTAATTTGTAAGAAATTTGTAGCTCAGCAGAAAGGACTCCTGGTCCTTCAGCTGTGTACTCTGGGAGGGAAATATTCACATAAATAAAATAAACTCAGCATTTTGTATTTTCAAGAAGAAAGGGACTCAGAAGGTCTCTTAAGTGTTAGTAATTATCTCTTATTTACTTATTCACATATCATTGCTTTGGGAATAGTTCTTGTAAAAATACCAAGAAGACTTTTATATCACTGAAACTTTTGTCTTTATCTTCAGCTTTAGGGTGTTGTAAGTTATGAAAGAATCAGATTCTTAGCATTTGCTAGCCAAAACTGGCATCAGCGTCAATTCATTTAGACCCTCGCTATCTCCATGAAGTAAGGTTTTCTATTTTGTTGATGAAATAATGAAGGAGTGAAGTCTAAATTCTTACCTCTGCTTAAATCCATTCATGCTGAAATGGATCATTCCAGCAGAATTGTTCTTAAATCATTAAATTGTTCTTAAATGATTCTTAGGAAAATTCCTAATGTCACACAACAATATGATGGCTTCAGTGCAATGCAGTTAATAAAAGTAACCGATGCACAGGTCACAGCTGGCATTGCAAGGCCTAAGGCTTCCAAAATCTTGTTAACCCTTTCTTATTTTAAATTCTTATAACCTGTTTTGGTGTTCTGGAGAGATTAAAACTTGTCATGAAACCCTGTTTTCCTCCTCCGTTAGCGTTCATCCTCTTTTCTTCAATGGTAGCATTTCTTCCTGGCTTTGGCTGAGTTGTATATATTTTGCCCTGAAAGCCTTTTGTTTGGTTCCTAATCATGTCTGATGTACATGAGCTACATTCTCTATCTCAATTATTTTCCAACAGTGGTTAATCCACTGCAAAGAGTGTTTCATAGTGAAGAATACCTATTATGTTAAGGTAATCCTGTACTGGGTTCTTTTGGTTATAAACATAGGCACAGGGAAAGAGGGCTTTTGGTAGGAGGTTAATTAAAAGTTCATGGGCTAAACTGTTTCCTGAAGTAACTCTACTGAACTCTGTTGAAGTAAGATTAGATGCAAATTTGGCCTTCCATCAGGAGAAACTTTAATTAATAAGTTGTTTACAGGCTAAACTGTGCAAACAGCATGAAGAAGCTTCTGTGGGATGAAGATCTGGTGTCATGGTTTAACACCAGCCAGCAACTAAACACCACGCAGCCGCTCACCCCCTTCCCCCCCCCTCCCCCGCCAGTGGGATGGGGGAGAAAATCAGGGGGAAAAAAAGTAAAACTCATGGGTTGAGATAAGAACGGTTTAATAGAACAGAAAAGAAGAAAGTAATTATAATGATAACAACAC
>JANZLQ010000009.1:26454719-26466701 GCA_026212715.1 Elanus axillaris | reverse complement strand
GAACTCAAAACACAGCACTGTACCAGCTACTAGGAAGACACTTAACTCTATCCCAGCTGAAACCAGGACAAAGGCAAATATCCAAAATTTTCAATTTCCATTGGAAAAGAATGTCGAGGAGAAACCTGGATACAGGACAAACCCAGATATAGGCTATCCCTACCTATGTGAATTGCACTGTGGAATGGATACTATATGTAGAATTGAGATACATATGTCTTTGACAAGTGTGTATACTGAAAGCTTGACTGGTGAGCAGAACTGTATAGTTCAACTAGTTTATTGACAGTAGTTATTTTCTGTGGGAAATTTGGAGGGTTTTTTTTGTGACTGTACTTGTTCTGAGGTTATAGTATGTATTTAGTGTGATTCCGTGGATCATCCCGTCAGTGCTTTTGACTTTCAGAAAAAAAAAAAACAAAACCAACCCTGCAATCTTTTAAAAAAGGAAATTTATTATATTTAAAAATATTTTCAACCTCAGTACTGAAACTCAGATTTTCATTTGAAACGGGGTTCTGTTCATTACTGCAAACAACATAATTCATGGAGAGAAAGGAGACCGCAGACTAACACAATCCAGCAGAATGCCTTTGTTTTGGCAAAGGAATGTAGATCAGTTCTACCAGCTGGGTTTTGAAATTGAAAGGGATGTGAATTAAATATTGAAGGTAAACTGTAAAAATTAAACTGTGAGAGTCTTATACAGCTAACTGTGAGATTGTTATATAGCTTTGTTGGGCACATTCACATTGGATTCAGTGAACAAACACTGCCTGAAGACACCAGGATCTGATCTTGTATTATGAAGATATGTAATTTGATTATCTTTTCTTTTTCTTTCTTTTTAAAATTTTTTTAATTATAGGCTATTTCTCAAATCCCTTATAGTTCTCCTCAATAAAAGAGCTGTCATGAGACCTGTCTGGCCATCTGCATGTATCTGGCATAAAAATATTTTTCTTTGCTCTGGATTTGCAGACTGCATTTGGTAGATGGTGTTATAGGGATATTCCAGTTTTCTTTATTTTCTCTCAGCTGCAGATTTTAGGCAAGAGTTTGAAGTTGCTATAGCTTATGGAAAGGTCATTGTTTTTTAAATACCTGGTGACTTTAATTCTTCCACAGTTCATTTGTGTGAATAGAGAAAGAAAAGAGGTAGGCCTGCAATTAGCTTTTCAGGGTTCATGAATTCAGCTTCATGACTGCAAGACTGTTTGTTGTGATCAAGCCAAGTGCCTCAGAACACTCTGAGGTATGAAGCAGTTCCTCCACTTTATAGGAGTGCATTCAGAGTATCTATTTATGCTTACTTCTGTACTATCTGGTATTCTCTAAGGGACAGAAAGTTCATCCCTGAAATGTGTAAAGTAAGAAATAAAGATTAGCAGTCTCTCTTCCCAGTTTGTCTTATAGTTTATCACAATCTCCCCAAGGTGGTTTCCCCTGTAAGGCTGGGGTTTATGTGCTCACACTTTTCTAAGAGAGTCCTCTCCTTCAAAAAGCCAGAAGAGCTCAAAGATTATGTGGCACTTTTTGCCTTTGAGAAGTATGTAACCTACCAATTTTTGTTGTGACACAGGTTAGTCTCTTCCTGGCCAGACAATGTTCCTTTGCCAATGGAAGGTAGTGTTTCAGGATTTGTAGTGTGGAATGAAAAGCAAAGTGAATCCTCCCATTCTGTTGTTCTAGCCCCATCATGGATTTTGTTTTTACTCCTTCAAAAGATTCAAGACTTTCTTATGACCATGTTCTAGCCTTATTTTTTGTTTCAAGTTTGATGACTCCTTTTTTCTTTCTCTGATGTGGCTGGTTTTCTTTAATATCTGGACATTGGTTTTCCATAGTATTTCCAACATAACTCCATTTTAGCATGCAACAGTTATTGTAATTCATTCTTCCCATCCTAGGCATACCCAAATGACCACACTCATTTCTTACTTCCTTGTTTCAGCAGAAAATTAGCCCATCAGTACCAGCAGGCCATAGCAGACAAACAGGAAGGCTGCCACATTTTTTTGTGTAAGTAATGTCATTGCTTCCTATACTCTCTGTGAGCACATTGAGAACCACTGTTTAAAGGTTACATTCCATTTATCAAATCTAATGGATCTATGCAACACAGAAGAAAGAGTTCTATAGGCAGAAGTAAATCAGTTTCAGCTTGTTCACTTGCAGCTCTTGGTTGGCTTTTAGTGACCAGACGGAACTGAGTACATGCAGCAGTTCTAGCAACCTGGCCTGTAGCATAATGCAAGTTTTATACATTTTAATTATTTCTGTGGTATGTTTGCTAGAGTTTGTTTTAAAGAGATATGGTTCCATGAAGTAATTTATTTATGAAATCCACGAGGCTTCCCAAGGCCTGAAGCAGCAGGACGATAATGATTAATGAAGGCAGACAGCATGTGGCTATGAGTCCCAGCATAGTTCACATATTAGGAGCATTCTTCAAGCTGCATGAGAAACAAGGAGAAATAATCTGCTGAGACACAATGTTTTGGTTCTAAATATTCTACCATACTTAAGATACATGCTGCATTTGTAAATTACATATAGGAGGATTATATGTCAATAGATTTTCTTATGAGTTACAGTAAAATAAGAAATACAGCTTTCTATGAGTAGTGAAATCTTTATTGTATGATCAACATGTAGCTGTAAAATGAGTCACTTGTTATTGTTCTTTTGATATATAGCTCTGAAGGTTTGTAAAGGAACCATATACTACTACTGTTTCTGTTACAGAGATCTGGAGACCCTAAGTGGCCTCTGGCACCAGGAATTGTGAAATGTAAAATGGGAGTGTGTCTTCATCCTGAAGAACTTGCATTCTAAGTAGCACGTGAGGATGAAGTGATGATCCAAAGATTATACAGAGGAACAATGGCAGGCAGAGGATTAGAATCCAACTGTATTGACAATAGTTCTAGCCACATTGCTTTTCTGTAGGACTTTGGTCTTTCTTTGTCAGTGTTGCAGCAGCTTTGTTCTGAAAAGACAATGTGCATTAACAGAAGCACTGCCTCCTTTAATGGTCTATCACACACACCCAAGAGTACTAAGGCAGTGCAAAGTCTTTAGAAAACTGAAACACAGCTGCTCTTCGTAACCAGATATACAGTTGTTAGATAGGAATGTGCCACCTAGCCAAATGAGGAGGTTTTTGTGTCAGGGGATAACTAAGAAGGCACAGGCCCACAGTTATGTGTCTTCGGTGGACAGAAACTTCTCAAGTAGAGGTGTTCTCTTTAGATGAAGTGTTGGCCGTGCGCTATGGTAGATGTGGTGGTTTCCCATTGCCTTTTCATAACATGAAGGCAGAATGCTGTAGTTACAGTCCCTATTTATTGACAATTTGTAGAGGTGTATTTTGCACAAGATGCATTTCCAACTTTCCTGCTCCTGTGTTCATTGCACTGTTATTTCTGCTGAGCTGAGTAGTTCTCACTGTAAGACTAAAGAATTTGTCTGCTCTCAGTCTAGGTGCACAGATACCAGACTCAATAGCATAAGCATGCAGAGTCATGGAAAAAACCACCTCTAAAACTAGTTTCCGATGCTCATAGGAGGAAAGCTACCTCTGATCCTGAACAACACCAGAATATTTAACATACTGAGCTGGATAGAATATACAGTATACTGTTAGCTGCAATATTTCAACCTAGATTTCTCAGCTGAAAGAGTGTAATGAGGTTATTGGGCTAGTTCCACAATAAGCTCTGTTAATGGCAAAGAAATATGAAGAAAATCATAGCAAGAAGGCTTTAATATTCAGAAGATGCAAGCTGATTGGACTTCACAGCAGACGTGCCAGGTTCTGGCTCTTCATTCTTGGTCAGTTTCTCATTTGATGTATTCCTGAACAAACATGATGATGTGTATGTAAACATTTAACAT
Organism: Elanus axillaris; assembly: GCA_026212715.1. Taxonomy (NCBI): domain Eukaryota; kingdom Metazoa; phylum Chordata; class Aves; order Accipitriformes; family Accipitridae; genus Elanus; species Elanus axillaris. Next base: position 26,462,801 of record JANZLQ010000009.1, on the reverse strand, counting down.
TATATACATACCTAATAGCTATCCAGTGGGAGGTGTCATATCAGTACTCTTTTTTTTTTTTTTTTAAACTTGCTAGAGCTAATGGTAATTCTGCCAACTTTGTGCAAAAATAAGTGAAATTATCTTTGAGCATGGAGCTGACATGTCTGAATGCCAAAACAGTTACTGTTTTGTGTGAGAAATCGGAGTGCCAAAAAATTCTTTCTTTTCTCTTTGCTCCTCTGTTATTAAAGCTCATTGAAAACTAAAAAAAGTAGAATGTAGGTTCAAGAAGAATAATAATTTTTAATCTTGGATTTTAAAATTGCAACAATTCAGTGTCACATGACAAAAGGAAAAATTTATCGCCTCCTCAAAATGATACCTGTTGTGAAGAACACTTTGCAGAGGAACTCCTGTAAATATCTAAGAATCTTCTTCCTCAGCACAATCCACCTTAGTTTTCACATCATATCCACTCATCTAAAGAAACCCACAAGCAGAACAAAATGCCAGGATACCCAGTGGTAGGTACTATGAAGTAAACAGCTCTGTCTCACAACACTTGCAACTTCAAAAACAATGTGATATCTCATTACAGAACATTTCATCCAGTTGTTGCAATACATTTTTCTCTCTTCTTCTGGCTGCTGAAGTCCAGTGTCTGCACTTTTGAGGATGTACTAGGGCAGGCTGATTCCTTTATTTTCATAAGTTACAGTTCCTTTTTTTTGTTCCCTGCAGCAGAGTGCAAAGGGTATGCAGAAACTCAGCCTCCTTTCATTTCTTACTGCAGATTATGGGGTAAGTGTCACTGAGAAAAGAGAGGATTTATGAATGAATGTAGCCACTCAGGTCACAGATCATTTTAGTAACTAGCCATGATATACTGCAAGTATGAAATAACTCTTGGCTTTAGGATTAATTTTAAAACACGGATACTAAGATTGTCCAGCTTATCCTGGCATAAAGAGAGGGAAGTAAGTTTTGAGTCTGCTGTGCTCTCCTGGGCCCTTCCTTTTAACAAGAAAAATGGACGGAGAAGACAGAAGTATGTGTTTCACTACCAAAAAGCCCTCATGTGAGTCATGAAAGCAAGCCAAGTACAATGAGGATAGAAATGGGGGAGGGCTTAGGCACACACCTGCTAGAATGCAATGTTAGTGTCTTCAGTTGCTTGCCCATTGAGTTCCAATGGATTTATTTGTGCTGCTGCCTTCCTACAAAAGAGGTACACTTGTCAACTCATGGACCTCCCAAAAATTCCCATCTGGTCCCAGCGGTGTTGTCATGTGATCCATGCCTGACTCTCCAAAGAGTTCACTCTCCAAGAGGGACAAGAGGATGTAGGCTTTCCCAGCCAACAAGGAAAGGATAACAATAAAAAGTACTGGTGATCCTGTACCTGGTCCATAACAACAGCTTAGTGTTCAGCAGTATCATAGGTGAGTTAAATGTAAAGAAGTCATTTAATAGAGAGCAATGTGAGGTATTTTGTAGAAATGTATAGGGATTTCCTTTAGAAAATGAACACTATACTGAGCAAATTATCCCGAGCCATCACTACTCCCAGTTCTTCCTCCCCATGTTTCTTTTCTCAAACTCCTACTCCTTATTTTGTTAGAAAAGTAGAATTTAACTGTTAGGCCATTGTATTCTTCAAAATGAGTCAATTCTGCCATATCCGACAGAGTTCAGTTTGAGTTTAGCTTCTGACTAAGATGAAGTACAATTAAAGTGGGGAAAGTGGCACAGTGCTTAGTACTGTGTCTGCTAATTGCTCCAGTACTTTCATTTGTTGTGACAGCTCTCCATGATACATTATCACTCTGGTGGGTTCCCCCCCACCTTTAGCAGTTTTTGCTTAGATTAATTTCTAAGTGTTGCAGCACATTGGTGAGCTGAGCACTTGGCACAATTTGCAACTATTAAATCTGGTCCTGGGTTTGCTACTATTAAAGTTCGTATTTGATCTTCTGCCTTTTGTAATCACAGGAGGTGACTTGTTACAGCCTGAGTGAACTGCAGGGCCACAGAGTATGAGGCTGGAGGGCTAGTACCATGGAGGTAAAACAAAGGGAGAAAAAACTAAGAAAACAAAGCTAAATATTACTTAGTGCACTACTTACAAAATAACAGTGTTGGTATTCTTGAAACGATATGATTTACAAAATGTGTAAAATGTATAAAGTCTACTAGGACATTGACTTTGCAAGTTACATGTGCTGCACTTACCTACTCTCTGCCAGGTGCTATGCTATCAAAAATTGCCTGAGGAGTGCAAAGTTGCTTTGTATTAGGTTCAGTGGGAACAGAGGATAGTTTTGGACTGAAAAGAAATAGAACACTAAGAATTGAATGGGCAAAACCCTTTTCTCAACTACACTCAAGAAAAGTTTTACACAGGTTTAAATGAAACTAGAGTGGGAACTATATATAGAGGTGCAGTTTGCAGCATTATTAGTAAACCACTACTTGTTGTGTATGACCCCATCAATGCCTGATCATCACAGGAAACATCTGGCCTCTTTACATAGAGATTTACCATCACATTTGGGTGCTTAAAGAAACTAGCTGTTTTTTGAAATTTACTTTGAAGTCAGTATAAGTCAGGTACAGAGAGAGATATTTTTGACACTGTAGCTAGGTATTTACCTGAACCTTTACATACTTAAAGGCTTAGCAGCCTTTTAGGCTAGTAGTAGAGATTCAGAATTTCTGATTTGGACATTGGGGGTCATAGTGGTATTTGAGATAAGGGATGCTATGCCTGGCCATGTGCTTTCCTGTTATATCTCATTTTGTAGAGGAAATCAGCAAAACACTGAAAATGTTGGCAAGTCCTCTACACTTTGAGTTTTGATTCCCGTGAAAAAAAATACTGTTTCATGTGAAAACCAAATGCACATGACACTTTAATAGAGTCAAAATTAAAAATGAAGATTCCTTGATGACCCTGTATTTTTCTTCTTCCTGATCTAGTCTTTGGTTCTCTAAATTCTTTCCAACTTCTGAATTTTTTTACAAGTTTGCTTCCATTCTTATTTTTGTATTCCACAATTTCCTGCCCTTTTTTTCTTCTACAACCTTCCCAAACTCTTTTTTTTTCCTCCATTATTCCCCATTCTGTGTCTTTCCATTATGATCTGCATAATTTTTTTCAGTCACTGTTATATTTCTCTTGTCTGCTCTTCTCATCAAATGTGAAGTTGCCCCCTGAATTTCAGTATTTAAGATCTGGGTTGGAATTGCAAAATGTAAATCCAAAATTAAAACTTGCCAAAGTTCAGAATATTCAAACATGGAAGGAGAGAGGGATCTAAATTTCTATCTTTATTATGATCAGTTACTATTATTTAGCTAGTATTAGGGCAAGGAATGCCTACGGGTGTGCTGTGCTCCTGTGTAGTAAAAACAATTCTTGCCTTTGTGATTTAATTAACCTTCATAAATAAGCCAAAGTAAATAAAAAGGGGAGTTGAGGGATTATGAAGGTAAAAGTGATTAATTTATTTCTTTACATAATCTAGGAAATCTGAAACTTGATCTCCTGAATCCCATTCTCATTATCTTAGTCACTCTTTCTTTCCTATTGAGATCTGAGATTTTGTGTCAAACTTCCCTCCTTCCACTCTCTTCTGGGCTAAAGAATCAGATAATCATATGCCAATCTTGAAAATGTACACTTCTTGAAATTTAGGGCCAAACTGGGATTAGGTCCAGGAATTAACTCAGCATTTCTTATGGAAAGAGCAGAATCTCGGGATTTGGTTAGAAGAAAAATGTTGCTGAATGAAATCCTGAGCTGCAAGAGCCCCTCATTCCTGGGGGGCCAGAGGGCCTACTCCTCATTTTAGAAATAAATACCAGACCAAACTCTGGTGTGTCTGCTGATTTTTGTGCTTAAAATTCACTCTCCATTAACGATTCATTGGGTAAAGTCGTCTGCCCACATAAGTGCCTGAATCAAACAATTATTCCTACACAAATTACAAATTTAAAATCAGAGAAGCAGGCATTCTGTCAATGGTTAAATTACTTATTTGACAGTAGGCCATTCTTTCAAGAATAAAATGCTCAGAGAGAAATGAGTGGGCTCAAAGGGAGGCTAAAGCTATACATGATGCCAAGAACTACACATGGTTCTCACATAAATATGTCCTTAATAGTTACTCTTAATACTTTGTTGATTGATAGGTCGTAAACTTCTGACACTAGAAGTGCAGAGATAATGAAACAAAGGGAGTTTCAGAAATGGAAAGCCAGGGCATTTTTCCAATTCATTTTTTGAATGTACAGAGCTATATTTCTCTTTGTTTGTAGTTCAAATTCTCAAGCTTGCCAGATTTGTGAATAAGAATCTTTTGTCCTTGTCCAGTAAATATCTCAATAATATGTAGAAAGAGCAGGAATGGAAAACACTGATGCAGCTAAATATTCACCATGTCCCTCTATTAATAACAGAAGAAGGACTGATGACAGAACAAAGATGTGATATTAGGAGTTTTAGTGACATGATGCACTTCCAAAAGGAAATTCAAAAGAGGCACGTTATGTCCATTTAAATACACATCTAAAATATCAAGGATTCACTGCTTTTAGGCAAGAATTAGAATGCAGAATTAATGGATAGATGTGCTGCTCTCACTGTATCTGAACCACAGAAATATGGTACTTCCAGGGCCAGAATTTGGATACAGAAGTTGTATTCCATTTAGGAACCCACAAAAATGTTCAGATTTTTAAAAGAGTACATGTCAGTAAATGCTGGCCTTATCAGACAGCATGGAGCATTTTGGGGAATTTGGCTCTCCTGTAGGTGTTTAAAAGGGAGGCATGCCTTTTGAAAAATCTGTACATAAACTTTCATTGTAAAAACCCTTTGTCATACATGACTGATCAGATGCATGTTTTTCAGATTGGTAATACCAAGGGTATTTTTGTGCTGGTTTAAGACCATACTTAGCACTTAGAAGCCTCAAACTGTAAAGCATCAAGAAGGCATTTACAAACCATAGGATACCATTTCCCTATAGGAGTTTTGTAGCTGCTGCATTTAGCTCCACTAATTCTATCTGCCCTGGGTTAAGACCTTGACGCCTTTCTCTACACCACTTTCTATCCCAAAAGAGATGTCTGAAGGAGTGAGCTCCTTCAAAGAGCTGGTGGAAAAAATAGCAATGACTGTATATACATAGTTCCTCCTGGACACTACAGACATGACATCCACTCCTCAAATCTGAAGTCTAGATTAAGAAATTCTTGCTTTGTCATTTAGTATGTTTTCTGTTGTTGTACTCACAAACCCGGAGTTTCAGATGGCTCTGTTGTTTCTGAGGTGAAGCTTTTTCCAGCACCTCTACATTTAAAAAAAATTTCCTTGTCTTGCCAGAGGTAGGGCACCATTCATTTGCAAAAATAGTTGAGTGGATGCTAGGTTAGTTGAATTGTATGTTATTTTCTCTGATTCATACCTTTACTCTTTTCTTGCATTGTGAGTCTTCATATCTCTCTGGCACTGGCATGACCTGTATTAATACAGCGTCAGAGAAACCTTTTGTTCTCACATATGAAGGCAGTAGGACAGAGTGTTGCTATCGCCATCTTAGTCTGAACCACAGAACATATGTGATTTGCCCAGAGTAGAGAAATGAGCTCACATGTATTTCAGCACCTAATTTACAGGTTATTTGTCCTCTCTGAAGATTATATTGACTGAGAAAGATATGAAAGACATTCAACCTGGTCATTGTACATAAAATCCACTGTATATGACTCCACTAATCTGTGAAACTGCAGAGACAGAATTAAAATATTGGTAATTAAAATATTTTCAAATACCTAAACTGTAAATACAGCACTGTTAAACCGTGTGTCTCTCACGCAGTTTGGCTGAGCACTGCTCTATCTCAAAACACAGCCTGGGCTAGTCAGAAGAGTAATTATTCACTGTCCACGCGGTGGCACCCTTGGCAGGTACGTGAGCCTGCTGCTGACTGTTCACCAGCCCTTGCAAGAGAGTCTTCACTTGGCTTCTTCCAAAATCCAGGGGTTTATGAAGGAGCTTGAGAAAGTGCAAAGATCCATCTGGAGGAATGACACTTTGTCTGGATATAAGCTTCGTATCAGAGCTGCTACAGCTGCATCAGGCTTTTGAAGTCTTTAACTCAGCGGTATTTTCTCTCTCCATGAACTGGCAGTTTAAAAAATACTTTGTAAATCATGAAGAAAGGGACAAATCCCACTTTACTCTTTCCCTATATATGTTAATCTCTGATATCCAAGCAACCTAAATTTTCATGTGTTCTCTCAACCATTTCTCCTCATTATGCCTTCTTGTTAAGGCATAATGTTTCCTAGTTGTAGGACTGTTTTCTTTCCTTTTTTGCATCTCCTTTCTTTGACTCAGCGTACATCTTGCAGCAGAATCACAGTGCTTGTGCCTGCTTTGCACCACGCAGGTGTATCTGTTCTCAAAAACTCCTATTCAGAAAGATTTATCTTTCCCATGCTTCTTCCCATGTGCTGTTTTCATATGGTACCATCCTTTCTGATGAGAGTATCTTTGTTTTACTGATGTCAGTGCCACATTTGTCATTGTCTTTAATGAGGCTTTGGCTTTCCAAAGCAGTAGGGCAACTGTGTGCAGAGAAGCAGAGGGGAAGTGAGGGAAAACCAAATGCAAATTCGGGAGAACACTCTTCTGAACAGAGCTTACGTTACTGCTGGTTGAGAATGTAGGCTATCTGATATCAATGTCTGGTTTGCCTCATTTCTAGTGGGTAGTCCCTTTGAGGTGAATAAAAAAAACCTCTCTGAGGCAGAGTAACAGTGAAATAACAATAATGGGAAACTGTAGAAGGCAAGTAATATTCTGGAACTGACCCACCTAAATATCATTTGTTCCATATGTTAAGAATAATCCATTCTTTAACTGTTCTGACATTTTCATGGAAGTTGACTATAACGATGAATGACATTTTTGTTCTATTGGTCAAGACTTTAAAAAAAGGTAGTTTTTTGTGTTTTCAATTAGTAAGTGCCAAATTTAAGAGACCTTGAAAAGACTCTCTTTCTCAGAGGTTCATGCTCAGCACCTTCTGAAACTGCAGTCCAAATCTCCCTAGTTTTTAGGGTGATGGAGGCTTCCCAGTTACAGCTCAAAGGTGAAACATGAATGCCTGAAAAGAAATACCTTCAACTCTTAAAAACTTCTCTCCTCATATGTATTCATAGACTGAGGCTATATAAAGTGATGCTTTGTTATTGTGGGTGCCTGTACTGAAAGATTTCTTGGAAGTATAGGTAGTGCCACGGAATTTATCAGTTTCACACAAAGTTAAAAACAAGAGGGCAGGGAAAGCTTAACAAGTATAGGATGGATCTTACATGGTTTGCAGGTGTACTGCTTAAGCAAACCCACCAACTATAAATACAGGAAAGCTTCCCAGAACTTTGTCTTTGTTAAAAAGAGCTCCAAATTCTTCATGTTATGATGTAGGCTGTTGGTTTTTAACTTTTTTTTTGCAGAGTCCTTCTTTGCAGATCTGAATTCTTCCTTCATGACAGCACAAGGCTTGGCTCTTAGTTCCATATGTCTTTATAAGCCCACACCCTGAGCACAAAATAGTGTTGAAAATCACTCCCTTGTCTTATCCTGCCAAATGCAAACTTTAAAGAGGTTTGGGATATGGATGTTCTTTTGTCCTGCTCAACAGACCCCTGACTGAGATAATATCCTTAGGGTTATGAAGTATTATTGAAAGGAAGCACAAGAACACTGTGCTCTAGTTCTCCTGCATGTGGCTTTAATTATAGATGCTCATGAATCCTTTTCATACCTGCTCTTAAATTTTTTTCTTGAAATCTCTTCCACTCTGTAATGAACCTTTTCAAATGAGTTACTAAAACACTATATAGGAACTAACTGGACAGAATTAAGAGATCCTGATACTACCTTTCATCTTCTCATTTCTAATTCAGCCTGACAAACTGTGCAGAATAGCATGAAGAACTGGGGTCTCTTCCTTGTGAAAACATCTATAAATTCAAAGCTTAAAAATTGCATGCCAGCAAAGTATTAGTTTCAGGCAAACACACCCC
>JANZLQ010000009.1:26345748-26454685 GCA_026212715.1 Elanus axillaris | reverse complement strand
ACTTCTTAAATTCAAGGAATGGATCTGAAGATGAGCTGGGAACTCTACTGTCCTGGAAACCGGAATCTGTCAGGACAAATCATTCTGTCCGATTCGGTTTTATATCTTTTTGGTGATGAGACTTCATGAACAGACTTGGCCTTGTCAATAAAAGACCAGTTTGCTGTTCATAACAGTGATTACTACCATATTCCAGTCCACATTTTTCCAAACACGTGCCTTCAGTACCTGTTTTCACAGGCATTTATTATGTTAACAGTTGAATCCAGGGGCCAGATATTTCAGGATGAAGAGTGGTAGTTTCAAAACATTGAAAAGAAGTTATGCTTCCAGCTGAAACTGAATTTTCAATATCAGTTTACTGTATTATTTGAGAAACAAATACAAGCAGATAGCCATTGTGCAAATCTTGCCCAGAGGGCAAAGACACCAGTCCATGCTGTGGAAGTTCAACTCTTTGTTTTCACACAGGAAAACAAAGGAAAAATCCTGAGTGCCCAGTTAGTCTCTCTATTTCAATTTCATTTTTTTGTAAAATGAGTGAATAGCAGTGCTGTATACTTCAGGTGGTAGAAGAACTGTGGAGGATAGTGGATGACTGTAGAAATACCTGAAAGAGTTTGTAGTCTAATCTCTCCTAGAAGTAACACCTCTTCCATAATGCTGGAGACCATCACTGACTGAAGACAAGATCATCTTTGGCAGCCCTGCTAAAAAGAGTATCTTGTTTCATTTGAACACAAGTGCCTTCTTAACTTCTCTATTCCCTGTAATCTTCCCATGATAATTTTACATGTTTTTCCAGATTGCTATATTCTGTGGCATTAGAAGCTATGAGTAACAGCAGTGGTAGGCAGCGCATTAATCTGTGTATTTTCTGGATAAAATAGACCGTGCTGTTAGTTTGAATCTTTCCAAAGTTCATTATGGAAAATATCTGTTTGTTTCAGAGTAGTATCAGGAGCAGACACCTGAGGTCAAATCCTGTTGTGGTAGCTTCCATAAAGATCAAGCCCAGGAAAGTTTATTCTATTTAATAAACAAGAGAAGGTGAAGAAAGCCACAATAATTGCATATTTAAAGTATGGAACAGAACACACAGATTATGGCTTCATTTCTCCAAGTTATTTAGGCACCTACCTCTTGTGGATTGATACTTGCTTTTGTGTGATATACCAAAACTTATGGAGTGAAGACAGAAGCATGGAAAGTAGCTGCCTAGATAACTTCTTCAAGACTATATAGGAAACTGAGGCTAGAAACTGAGCAAAAGTACATTGAAATGTAGACGTTCATCACAAGGCTGTTGCCCTGTAGTGTATGGTATTTCAGATGGATTAGTTGGACACCACAGACAAAAATAGCATTTCTGCAGCACAGCCAAGGAAGATACAGTTTAAGAACAGGCCATCTTAAATTCTGGGTGGTCTTGTGAGCCACATGCAGATATGATCAGAGGAGTTACCATCCTCATGCTCCAAGACCATATTTTGGGATATAGATTTCTTTGTGGACAGACTATTGGGATACTGCATTTGAAAACACTGAGGGTTCCCGAGCCTGCAATAGCTTTAGAGAAAAAACTTGGGAGCTGTACATTACCTTTGCTTCAGGCACAGAGTCCCCATTTTAGTAAGTTTTAAATTTTGTACAGCAATTAAGTGCCGTTTATAATCTCATGTCTATAAAATATATCTGTAGCTGTTAGCTATTTGAGAGACTTATGTTGTCAACATTACAAAACTATTAATTATCCTGAAATTAGAACATGTCTCTGGAATGTGGAATAAATGAACTTGAGGGCTTTACAGACTGCAGTAAACTCTGTGTGGTTCATTCGTAGCTAGTTGAGGAAATTCTTACGCAGTAGAATTTAAATGATAGGGTAACCTGTAATGTTAATTAATCACTTGCTGTCTTTTTTGCCTGATTTTATTTTTAAATTTTCTGTTATTAATTGGAAAAAAAACAGGTTTTGGTAAAATTTTTGGAAGCTGTAGTAAATGTTCTGGCCTATTGCTGGTTTTTGATTAATTCTTTTCTATTCTCTGTAGTTTTTTCATACTTTCACATAACAACAACTGTGTTCCAGGAGAGCACTAAGAAAAATAATTCACACCTGTGACTGAGGACTGTTCTCATCAATCCTTGAGCAGTTTGCCCACAGTTGATTCTATAATTTTTAACTGAGTTGAAGGCTTTATTGCTATTGTACTTTATCAAACCCTGTAAGTCTGTAACATTACAGTTCCTTGCCTAGCTGTTTCAGCATTATTGAATAGCTTGCTCTTAGTCCTATTCCTGGAATTGTACTTATTTGCAGAGATAAAATGGCTTGCTAAATAAAGTAAATTCAAAAGTATTTCTAGCCACAAGCAATTCAGATGCAGTAAAAGAAAAACAAAGTGAAGTTCTAAAAATTTATTTTGCTCTCATTAAAGAAATTTTCATCTGATACAAAGCCATTGTAGAATGCTACATTCTTGCAAAAGACTAAGAGAGAAATTAGTGTATGCAAAATAGCCTTAAAACACCCTCTATAATCAGTAAAACTGTTAAACTAAGGGAGTTGTGTAAAATTTGGTTTTCATAGTTGGCTGGCTTCATATGTGCTTTTTTCAATTTTGGTTTGAGCTGTGGTTTTGACTCCATTTAGAACTGGGACAGAACCATAACTGTGGATCCAGATACCCACAACTCGTGGCCCAGATCTTAATTTTTCGTCTTGAGTTCATCTCTGATTCAAAAGAACCTCCAAATTCTAGGCAAAATTCTACTGAAACCACTAAGTTTCACTGGTTGGAGTGCCAAGCCACAGTTCAGCCCAGGTTTGTTTGAAAATGGCTTAAAACTGGTCACAGGTTCTGTTGAATATGATCCAAAATTGGATTATAATATTTAGAAACGTCAGCAAATCTCCCCGGAACTCAGCATTTGCAATAATACTGAAATAGGGAATGTGTTGCGAGGTCTTAATTTTTTTCTGTGGACACTTCATGCAGTACTGCAACCCCACCATGAGAACTGCATTGTTTCAGAGGAACTGGTAGTTTGGAGAACTTGTGTGTTTGAAAGTAATTCTTACAGAGCTGAAAGAAATGATGGAAATGTATCAGTTTCCTCTCTTATGCTTTTTCCATTTTTAGTGGTGTTGCTCTTGTTCTGTTCTGCATTCTGCACAATTAAAATAAAAGCCTTTGAAGTGTCTGAATTTGCATATTTTATTTTTTCCAGAGACTTTGTCACAGCCTCTTATGCAAGTGATAGCATTAAATTGGAGCAGCACAATGAATTCCAGGAAGTGAGTAATCTTCATTAAACTTGTTTATTTGCAGGAGCTCCATTAAATTAAGAATCCTTATCAGGATACCTCTGCACTGATGGAACTAGCTTGACTGGTTGCCTGAAGGATTGGTTCCCTATCTGACACCTTGGGGTGCTGGACTCTAATTATGTGTTTGGCAAACCCAGCAGATCATTAGTTCAAAACTGACATTTAACCTATTGTACAAGAACAGTCTTTATAGTAATTTTACAGAGTGTCCATTTTACAGACTAAGAAATGGGGGTACGAAACAAGGCATAACTTAAAACAGGTCGAAGGAAACCTGTGGCAGAGTTTGAAAACTAGCATACATCCCTGTCCACTGCGTCTGAGTTTGCTGACTTGATTTTAAGACACTTCTGTTGTGGTAATGGCAGATGTAATTTTGGCTCAAGTTTGCAATTCAGTGTGAGTTAAGAGTGCCTATGAATTATGGTGAGCCTTGCCCTCTGTTCTGATCAGGCCTTAATAAACCCCTGTTTGTTTTCAAATGGGACTGTGTGAATTAAGGGCTGTTACACATGGATACACCTGATAGCATGAGTTTTAACTGCCACAGGATGAGACTTGCTGGGCTAAGAGGGTCGTTGCAGGCCAGCATTCTTAAACAAAGTGCATAGAAGTTTATCTTAACTCAGAAACACCCCTTGATTCATTACAGGGCAAAGGCTCATCGTTCAAATGCATCTGAATATTTTATTCAAATCTATTTCTAGTCAGAGGATTGGGGCACAGTGAATGAAATTGCATTCCATTGAATTCAGTGGCAAAACTCCCAACTGATTTTAGAGAAGACAAGATTTTACTCATGCATTAGTCGATGAATCGCTTAGTAAACACATAGGCTATGTTACTTAATTTTCACTTTCTATGTATTCATGGGCTTACCTCAAGAATCTGGGACTCCCAGGCAAGACAGCTTGTTTTTCAGTTTTCCATTGCACTTATAGATGCATCAGGATGCTCCATGCTCCTTCTGCAGCTAAAATGTCTGTAGTCTCCAGTGACAGCAATGTGTGCTGTACATGTAGAACATTCTGACCTTAAGCATTTCTCTGCTGCCAATGCAATACTTCCAAACATTAAGGCCTGAGAGAGAATGACCTTAAATATCTAGCTAAATCTAGTTTTACTCTGTTGATTTCAGTGTGGCAGTTATACAGTTTGGTTAACAGGTGCTATTTTCACATATTTGATCTAATCCGAAAGCATATTTATATATAATAGAGAAGTTTGTCTTCAGCTGTCAATATCAAAATAAAACTAAATCTCATTTGAGAAACGTGATTTTTATTGAGAAGATCTCCCCCTGCTTCCCATGGTTTCCAAACAGGAGGCTTATTTTGTTCATTAAAGTTTTATGTTAAACATTACCTAAACCATTTGTTAACTGTGAAAGGCTCTAAGTGTTGACCTGCTTAGGAAATCAGTGCATTCTAATGAAAGTTTTGCAAATGTTACAAAAGTTTCTTATAATGAATTCTTAACTAATAGTCATGATGCAGTGAAAGTGCAATTCCTGCTATTTTATTATCACATAATTTGCACTGTGATACTCCTCTTGGGTCTAGGAAATGCTGCTAAAGCTATGAAAAAGAAGGAAAATATTTCAGATGCTGTGAACATTTGAGATTGGAGAATGGGCACCCTTAAAATCAGAAGCAAAAAAGAAAGATTAATCAATTCTTAATTAAACAAATGGCAGGACTCCAGTCTAATACCTTGAAACGGAGCTCATAAAACATGAAACCAAATTTAATTTCCCACTAAGTGTATTTAATAATGACTGTAAGTCACTGGTGAGGTTTCTTCTCCAAATTATTTAGGCAGAAATTTACACTTTTTTGAAATATCAATGAAAATCATTTTGACATGTTTAAATTCTGCTGCTCTGCAACACAAATATTTGGAAATATTCACCCATCTGAAAGGGTAATTGTTGTGGTGAGTTGAACACATTATCAGCCACAGATAGGAAGCCTTCAAAAAGAGAGCTCCGCTTAAAAGACATTTGTGCTCTCACTTAATTAACCCAATGGCATTTGGTTCCAGCAAAGCTGTTCTGCTACATAATGACAAGAAAAATTAGATATTAGTGAAGATCTGGGAAGAGATGAATACACATCTGCTTATATTTGCCCTCCTGGCATGACACATCAGGTTGCTCTTTAGGACTAAAATAAAAAATGCAGGGAATTGAAGATTTTAATGAAAAAAACTCATCTTTTCTCCTAATTGAAAATGTAGAAAGGCTTAATGGAGAGAGGCTGAACTTGTAAATGCTTGGAGTTTGTATTCCTGTTGCAGGAGCTCTGTGTGTGTATGATTGTGTGTATGTAGCAATTATAAATATACATCTGCTTTTACAGTGACAGACTATTTTAAGGTGGCTCAAACAGTTATTGGTACCAAACTGCTTGATAATGAATGTCTGGAAAACTGTGATGACAGATCAAAGGATCAGCATTTTAGGTTTCCATTCCTGATGTATCTAGTTTAGACTGACTGTAAATAAAGTTCTAGTCAAGTTCCAAATGAGCAAGGCAGGGTCTTGCAGGGTAGGGTAGCATTATCTTAGAAATACTGCTGAAACATCCTTCTGAAGGGGCTTGTTATCTCTGTGAATTGTGGAGAGATTTGTAAGCCTTGATTTTTAGCGAAAATTGCCTAAAGCAATATTAATTGAATATGCATCTTTCTGATAAACATACTGTACTTCTGAAACTGTTGTCATCAACATGACAACAAATGAGCATGGAAGAATAAAATCCCTGACCAAGAGGCAGATTTGCTGATGAGAAATTCTACTGAGAAGTATGGAGCTTGCCATTACATTTTGTAAACAACTGCACCCACGTGGCTGCATCAGATGGACACTGTTTATGTGCAGTGGTTGTTGGGTTCTGTATTTGTGTCATGATGAAAGATATAAGAAGATGAAAAGTGATGGGAACAAAATGAATATGCAAAAAATGAGGAATCTGATTCAAAGGAGAGCAGTAAGTTAGGAAATGACATTCAGCCTGGTGTATGCTCTTGCATTTTTGGGATGCTTGAGCCACACTGCTGCTAGATTCTCTGCATGGCAAGGTGAGCATACATCCTGCAAACAGCCCCAAACACTGCAGACATGTTGTCTCCTATTTAAAAAGAAGTTAATGCTTCAGTGTGAAATCAGAGTATTCCTTCTCTGAATACTTTGTTTTGCAAAGTATACAACTTCCACCCAGAGAAACCTGGTGTCAGATTAAACCACAGTATAGACTGTGGTTGAGTATGGCCCAGTAGCTACAAACTGCAGTGGATGAGATGAAAAGGAGTAGAGCAATCCCAAACTGACATCTCCTCTTTGCTTGCTTTGACTGTTTTGCCTTTTGCTTTATTTAGATTCCTGCATCTTGTCTTTTCCTTTAACAGCTGTTTTGCAATTTTAGATGTTAAATGATTGTGCTGGTGGCGGTGCTTGTTCAGTGAACAGCTTCCTCTTGTATTTTCTCCAGCAGCAGACACACAGAGTAGCTAGTGTCATTCCAGTAGGCACTGGTCTTAACTGGTCCTCCCAGAAACAATGATACTAGATATTGCCAGATGATTTCACCTAGCTGCTTTGGTGAGTGAGGGGCTTGGCCAGCGTTGAGGGATTTTAGATTGAGAAGTTGGAGAGGGGAAGGCAAGGAAATCCTTAAATTTGCTTGTGCTACCGAAGAAGCTGTTAACATAGTAGTGCACTCTGAAATGTTCATTATAACACTAAAGCAACAAGGACTCAGCAAAAGAAGAAAAACAGCAAAAGCAGTTGGAAATACTACCTTATGAATTCAAAACCATGTTTAACTAGTACAAAATAATTTCAGCATATTTGAAGCCTTCAACATTGTATCATGAATTTCCCAGACACCACAGATGTGTTCCTGTTTGCACATAGAAAATGTGCCATGTGGTCAGGCTTGTGTCATGCTGGGGCATAGTGGTGAAATACACTCCCGTGGTACCTGTGTAGCAAAAGCATCTTTCAGATTTAGAGATTTATTCTTGAACTTTGTTTCGTGAAAGGAGATATACAAGAATCTGTTACTGGCAATAAGCTAGATTTTTTGAGAACAAGCCCAGACTGGGAAGAAGTCTATTAATTGGATTGTGACATATTGAAAACAGCAACAATCCAAACTACCTAAGTCCAAAACTTCAACCATTCATATGTATGAATTATATTAATGTAGCTGTTTTAGACCTGAGGCCTTTTTTTCTTTTTCTGCTCTGACAATGCAAGCACACAAAGGTATCCTAATGTTGATGACAATCTGGCTTTTACATTTTGGCTGAATCTGTAAATGATGCCCATGAAACTCATATGGGAAAAAAATAGGTAAATTTCATCTGGAATAGCATGTTTCCCCCTTTCCACTTGGTAGGAAATAAGAAGGAACTAATAGATCATGGTAAGGAATTACAGTACTTGTCTCAACAGTTTTAGAGTGATAGCTGAAGACATTGTATTTGGATGGACAGGCACTTGTGGGTTGAACTGAAAAAAATGCACCTGAAACCTGATGAAGGACAGTGATTTTCAGCAGTTAATTAGTCACCTGTTGTTCTTAACCATGTAAAGAGTCTTTGTGAAGGACTGGTTAGAGGGACAGCAGTTTTGGGTTGTGGTTTAATGTTACAGATTAGTAGCAGTCTGTTATAGTTTATTTCCTGAAAATTTTTTTCTAGTTGCTTTTCTCATATGCATCGTCTTCACTCAGCATAGCTTGTATCATCTGTTGAGGGTTCCTTTTCATCTAGTTGTAGAAAAGTTCTTTGGTTACATTCCCTTGCTATAAAGATCTTGAATTATCTCTCTTCAGGGTTTCTGAACTATATGAAATATGGAGCTGAAGAGAATGCAGTTATAAAGGTTTAGTTTTCATGCTCCTTTAAATTTTCAGGGGTTTGGTTGCACTGGTCTCCCATGTAATCTTCTAGAAAGTATATAATAATTTGGAAATAAGGATAGACAAATCCAAGCCTATACACTGCAGTTGAATGACAACTGTACTTACTAACACCATGATAACTAAAGTGAATTTGAAAGATCTATTTCTCCCTGTTCCTCCTGCCTTTGTACAGATGTGTATGCTGTAAAGGTTATTTATAGGATTCATTTAAATTCCACATTTTTTCCCAGCACATTTTCCACCTTCTTTTTCACAGTACTTACTTGTAAAATCAATACTCTCAAACAGCTTTCTTTTTAAACTCCCCCTACCTCCCTTTAAAGCTATCTTAGAGGGCTCCATGTGTTTCCATGGAGCCACTTTCTAAGCACATAGAAACAAACTCAAGCACAAAACTTCATTTTAAAGAAAGCCGGTCCTGTTGCATATTACTAAGAGGTACAAAGTTTAAAATGAAATTGTCAATATTCAAAACACCTGGTGCATATTTTTGTTCCAGATACGTTATATGGATATAACCATAATCTGGGTAAAATATCCTGGGAAAAGGACTTTATAGTCTACTACAGATTTGTTTTTAATACCTCTCTTATGAGATATTCCCCAGTATCTAAATAACAGAATTATTATTACTATTTAAGCAGCTAAGCACACATTAATGTCTATAGCTACAGGTTTCTATGTCCATGCTTAAGCAACTTAACAGTCTTCAGGGTTTAGAATTGTTGAACAGCCTGTAGCATTCATTGAGTAGATGTGAATGTAAGGATAACTGGTAAGAATGGAAGCTGAGGCCTTAGAGAAAAGTTTTCAAGTGTTTTAAATCTAAAGGAGTAAAAGTAAAAAACTAGAGGCTGATCCAGAAAAACCTCACTTATATTACACCAGCACTAAAAAAAAGGCTAACTGTGAAGAACTAGTATATAAAATACCAAAATTCCACAAAGGCCTAATTTTGGCCTCTGCCAAAACCATTGTTTCAGCTAGCTGACCAGCCTGCATCTCATTTATCCTGGGCATTGCTTTTGATTGCATATTACCAGGTAGTGCTAAGAAGGTTTACAAGTGCTCTGTTTCTTCTGAGTTTCCCCTTGCTTGTCTGTATGTTGCACTGACATGGATACTTGGAGATGGCACACCCTGAATAGGTGTTATCATTCCTCTCCTTATAACTCTCAAGCTGTTGTAGTGTAGTGAGTTTTAATCAAGTTCCTCATGGTTCTATGACTTTTCCTGTTGTGATAATCTAGGCAGGTTGGGTACCATAAACAAGATATGAAGTTAGCGTTTCACAGAGCCAGGACACTTGGCTGGGCCTGCTGAGTTCTGTCTTTTGCTATCTGTTGGCTCAGCTTTTAAAAAGGCAGCAGCATGAACAGCTTTGAGTTTGCATTCAGAACCAGATCTTCTGTGTTCCTCCCTTCTAAAGCTTTCCATTTCTGTAACATCTTTTATCCAGAATCTCAAAATTCTTTGCAAAAACCAGTGAATTAAACCTCACAGCAAACTTGTGATATAGAGAAATGTGAGATCTACTACTATTTGTGACAGAATAAGTAAGTTTTAGAAATAGTACAAACCAGCACTTCTCCCTCTGGACCTAATACTTTTGATCAAATCCAACAGAGGAGCAAGCTGAGGCACAGAATTTAGGGTTTGCTGCAGCGTCATCTTGGGATATCTCTAGCACATCCAGAAAGAGCCTCTGAATCCTTATAACATTTGAGCTAGTACAACAGCTTAAATTCAACCTTAAGCTATTCACCTAACATGGAATCCATACTGACAGCCAATATCCAGTTCTTTAGAAAGAGGCAAAACTATCTCCTAATGCATTTAACAAGTCATGCAGCAATTGACCTGTGTGCAGTAGCAATCAGTTGCCATCATGCAGTGTGCAGTTTGACTATCTGTGTTAGTTCTATAGTCTGAACACAAGTGAAGAGTCAGACATACACATATTTGACTATCATTGTCTTTAAATTTCTGTTCCTGGAACCTTTGGTTTATTCTACTGGCAACTGACGACAACTTGAGCACTTTCAGTTCTGAAGTCCTTGTGCCTTGTGAGGTTAGGTGCAAATGAACATGGTAGAATATATTTTGCAACTGAGAATGTTCTGCAGATATAGGTAGTTTCATTCCTTCTATAGCTTTGCAAAAAATGTATTTTGTATTAACATTTTACAGGTGGTGCTGTCTCTAAAAAAATAATCAAAATGCCAAAATAAATGTTCAGTGATTCCCTTCCCAACGTCTAGCAATTCTGTCATTGAAATCCATTTCATATTTGTAGGTAGGATTCTTTCCTTTCATATGGCAATACTCATTCATCATCAAAGAGAGGCAAAATTGCAGCAAATGGGTTAATTGTTTGAATGTTTCCAAAGCAAAGAACAAAAGGAGTTTATTCAGTGGCTTGCTTGCTGCCTTGAATTAGGGTTTCTTTTACCCCTTTTCACAGTAGTTGGGAAAAAACTCCACATTTGAAGTCAGTACTTCCTGTTCAGGACCCAAAATAAGCAGCCACAACTGTTACTACTGAAATGGCTTGTGGCAGAGGAGGGAAGTTTATCTGGCGTTTAAATGTGAGCTGAGCTAATTTTAAAATCCCTATAGGTCAAAAGCATATAAGGAAAAAGTACCTAAAGCTGGAAAAACGAGGTAGACATCAGAGCGTTCATTGAAATTACATGAATATTAATTATGAACGATGAATTATGTTTTGAGGTTTCTCTGCAGAGAGTTCTAGTCTAAATACAGTGGACAAGATTCTTAACTGATGTTCCTTCATTGAAAGACAGTGGAACTGAGTAAATTTACACTTAAGGTTTGGCCTCTTCTATTCAGAAATTCCCACATAATTGAGAAAAAGTTGCAAAACTGAATTTGACTGGTAACAGAAACAAGATTTCTCTTTTGATTTCAGATTTACCAAAACAGTGGCTTGACAGTTGCTTCAGTTCACTATAGATACATGAGCTATATTCACAGTTGTTTCCTCAGTGTGGGTTTGATTTCAACAATTCTGGAATTCAGAGCTTGTCAAGCTCCTTTGTGATTGACTTAATCTTTCACAGAAGGATCTCTTGGATTTATAGCTGAGATCTTGACTTTTTCTTTAAAATCTTTTATATTTTTCAGAGTTGACACTCTTAGTTTTAAATTCCACATAGTTCCTTTTCTAATGCGCCTACCAAGAAAAGAAAGCAAGTAGTGGGATTTTTAGAACTGTTTATAGCGTAACACTGGGAAAACTTCAAAGCACAGAGAAATGATTATGCTTAGTCTTTTTTCTTTTGTTCCCCCACCCCCCCATTTCAAATTATATTTATATTTGACTCTGATTCTTATGTTACTTTCTTCTTCAAGCTGCCAAAAGCCTTCAACTGTGGTACAGGAGATTAAATAGCAAATTTCTGGCAAACGTCACAGAGCTTTGTTTCCAGTGAAGAATCAAATCTAGCCTCTGATTAACAGGAGAATCATTTTACTTGCACTATTATTTGTGCTCATAGTTCTCGGATTTGTTGTCATTTGCACATGGAAACATAACATTTGCATATGCAAATAGTGCATTTGAGTGTCTTGTGCTTTCAATACAATACACAAGATACAACACCCACAGTGGTCTAAAGAACAAACGCATAGAATGAAACTAGTAGCTAGCAAAGATAAGAATGACAGGATAATTATGGCAAATACTCTGATGGAATCAAGAACATTATTTTTAATATCTGTTGTCAGTGGGGCCAGCCATAAAATCCTTATATGCTCTTCCACTGGACCCAGTCCATCCCTCACATAGTTTTATCTGGGATGAGAGAGAACTGACACTGAACTGACAGCCTGGCTGGGCATCAAAGTGTTTTGCAACAGCCCTGATGATTGTATTGATTCAAATAATTCATTAATTATTTTGCATTTGTTAAAATCAAAGCAAATTATGTCATTAATGCAAACAGGAAAGAGGAAAAGAGGAAAGCAGTGGACTGTAGGACTTGCGGACATCAGCACTGATGTTAGTTACCCCACACTGCAGGAAATGCTCCCCTAAACTCCCTTAAAAGTGTAAACAGGTTGTACATAGAATGCCTTTGTAAAGGTGGCTTTGATCTAGTGAATGAAGCTGACCTGCTTGCTGTGTTTTAAGCAGACAGTGGAAACACAAGACATGAGACATCAGAGACAGATCATAGTTAGGATATAGACTCTTAGAGCAGAAAGACTGGGGTGCGCACAGATGTGCCTAAATGTGCCAGAAGTCTGCCTAAGACAAAAGCTGAGCTCTACATATCTTTCCACTAAGACATATTGAAATGCTGTGGGTCAGGGCTGTCTTTTACTTTTTATAACAGAGGGCGTGAACAAACTTTGCTTGCTTCCCTCATTCCCTCCTGATGACCTTGAGAGGAAGCAAGTTACAGAGAGTATTCTGAAGGGAAATTCATGTAGAACGTAGTACCAGGCTCAGAGGAGATATTGGGGTAAGCTGGTCTCTGGGCAGTTTAGCTGGAATTACTCTGTGAGGAGCAGGTCTGGTATGGATCAGACTGATAAAGGACTACAGTCACTCACTGATCGATGTTCATGTTAAAGTCTTCTTAGCAACTTCTGGCTCTACTCAGTAAATCCTCCCCAAGTAGATTTTAATACAGCTATAGTTCTAGAAAAGCATCAGCCTAGAAACATCCCTTTCAGTCCTCTCAGTCTCAAGCAGCCTGGAAAAGTCCTCAGACTGCCATTCTGTATGTACCACACCACAGGCCACAAAACACTTCCCAACAGCCTGTACCACACTCAAGATCAATAGTGAAAGAGCAAAAGCCACAAACTATGATGTGCCTCAGGAAGGGAGTAGAGGAGATCAAGGGTATTGCCAATGTGAATGAAATCTACATGAAAGAGCCTTCGTCATTACACTGCTTTCATGGATTAAAGGAACAATTGAGCAGAAAAATGAAAAGGCGGTGCCAAGAGGAAGAGAAAATACAGAGGAGGGAAGCTGGGTTCCTCTGGTTAAATCATTCTAGTCACGTTCTTGGCGCACAAGCAGAAAAGCACAGCTGCTTTACATCTGCTACAGAGCACTGGAACTGAACAGGCACTAATATAAGTATTCTCAGCCTGTTCAGATGAGTTTTTTGTTTGCTCTGGTATGGATACAATACTTTTTGTAATTAGTAACATGGAAAACTATTTTCTAATGCCACTGCAATAACTGAATTGGCTTGTAAATGTTTTCTTTCAAAGGTCAGGCCTACAGGGACTTACAAAGGCTAATTTTGTCACTAGAATGTCAGACCTGATGCCCACCCTGGGAGACACAATAACCACTTAATTACACAATTTAAATGTTTTGTGCTTATATCCATGAAAAACACTGACAATTTTCTTTCATGTAGCATCCTGATTATATTTCATGCAGTAAATCTCCCCAAGCATTTTAGGGCTTTGTGCCTAAAGTGAGGCCCACATCCCTGGACACCAATGCAATACAAAAATAACAATAATAATATTTCTTTTCCTGCTTTATAGTCTTTGATGCATATTTTCAGTATGGCACTGAAGTGTCTTTGATAAAACCTTCAGTTTAGCTAACATGAGGAAAGTGCATAAAAATGCAACATGAAGAAATCTTAAATGCTAACTCAGCATCTCTGATCCTATCCAATACCCAGCAACAGCCAAGAGGTAACAGTAACTAATAAACATATAAGTTGATGTGATTGGCTTAAATTAAACCATTCACTGTCGCTGACGTTAGAGGATCATATGTTTCAAACTCATTCTTTGTGCGCAAGTAAACCTCCAGTTAGTATTGATAAGTATTTTGCTTGCATGAGTTATATGTATCAAGACTTCTAAAGATGAGGAAAATACCAAAGCAAAGAAAGACTGTATTATACAAACTAAAGCCTGAGACAGACTTGAAGCACAGCTACCAGGAAGAGTTTGAATCTGGGATTCTAAACTCACTGCTTATTAGAAATAACAGTTTTCGGTCTTCTATCCCCTGCTGCTGCTATTATTTAGTAAGGTTCTTTTAGCTTCTTCATATTAGATGATAACACACCTATGAGGGTGACAACAAGAACTGCAACTGTGATAATTATAGCCAGGAACAGCAGTGCATTCTTCAGCTTAGTTCCACACTAGGAATGTATATTTGTGAGTGTCATATGGCTGTCTGCATTGCTCAGATACAAGCATTGGTGGATGCCTGAGTCTTTCAGAGAAGCATATGAAAAAAATTGACATTTCCCAATGGCCTTGTGACTATTTAAAGGTGGAAGACCATATTGCTAATGTTACTGGGAGTAGCAGACTAGTGTTTAGTTTTAAGATTTGGAACATTTTGGGGCTCTGTGTCTAGGTACACTTAATACGCAGGTAGAACTGTAAAACAGGGAGTTCTGATCTGTGGAGCAACTTTCTGTGTTTGTTGTAGCTTTAACTGCATCTAAGCCATATGCTTTGTGCAGCATGTTGAACAAACACCTTTTATAATTCTTGTATCTCAGGGGAAACACTGACAGGGCCATGGCAAATTGCTCGTTCAACTAAATGGCGGTGAAGAGGCTGCTATGGATCAGGCTTTTGGAAAAGATTCAATGCCACTGTCTAGACAGAGGCAAGAAACAAGGGCTCCCTTTCCCCCCATCCCCTTGGAGCCTCATCACAGAGCTATGCAAGTCTGCTAATTAAACTGGAGTTTTGCACTTTACCCTTAGGAGTTTCTTTCTTTAAAAATGTAGGTCATTTGATTGATGTGTATTCTTCAGCTTCCTAATCTCCAGTGAGACAAATATGAAAAACAATCTGTGCTGCTTGCAGACAAAACTGAGGGCTACACAGAAACTGGATGTTTTATTACATAAAAGTTTTAATAAGCCATAAGCCACCAATCCCACATTAGGAGGAATAGGAATAAGGAGGAATAGTGCAGCAAGCCACACTTGCTGTGGTTGCCAGACGCTGCTGTTATTCGCTGGATAACTTCCACTTAATCTGATGGAACACCAGGTTCCAAATAGCGGGTGTGTTTCACTGGTGGTCTGTGACTTTGGGCCCAGTCAAGAAATGAAGAAAGAAAGGCTAATATCTAGGCATTGGAAGGTGTTGATTGAGAAATGGAAGTCAGCATTGGAAGTGGTGTCTTACTAATGGCTGGATCCAGACACAGGCTGCCCAGTCATTCTAAGAAACAGAAGGGGGAAGTCAATGGGATGCTTCCAAGAATTGAGTAATATCTAAGAACTGATTGTCTTTACGCATTTAGGCACAGGCCATCATATGTCAGTTCAGCGCAGAACATAGTAGCACTAGTAGAATCGTGCACTTACGCTACGGGTTTATAGGATGTCGATGGGGTGGCCTGTTTGTATCCTGACTGCTCAGACACTCCCAAAGTTATCAAAGAGAAGAACTAGGAGAGGGTGACTCTTAAGTCTTCTGTCAGAGATCTCTTTGTGTCAGAATGAGATATCCAGATGGGATTCTCCATCATTTCCACTGAGACGTTCCTGTTAAGTCAGGAATGGGACTGCTGAATGTGCTCTAAAAGCTGGAGGAAACTACCATTTAAAAAGTATATAGTTTCCATCTTCTCTTAGACTACTCAGCAGAGACAGCTGGAGCTTCCAACTCAAGGTCTGATCATGAGGCACGTTTGTCCCTTAGCACTGATGGAAAGGATGTACTTGTCTTAATCCTTTCCTTAGCTACCAAGTATAGACACACCTGCACTCACTGATGCCCAATCAGTAGATCAGCATAGAGGTCAGGGAAAGCAGGACGGGAATATACACTTTTAACTGAATATTTCAGTGAGAAGTTTCCCTCAGAAACAATAATGCAATCAGTAGTAAACTAACATTATTCTCTTTTCTGTCATGGAGATATCGATCACCTGGATGCTAAGTAACCAATATTGTATTAAGCTAAGGACCCCAAAGACTAATAGAGCTACTTCGGTTTTTTTCAAGGCAGTTTAGTGGAATTATATGGGGAAATGCTCAGCTGATATTTGCAGGCACTCAGGAGAACTGACTAGCCAAGAGTGTGGGAAAATAAAGGAAACGAAATGGCTTGCCCAGTGACTAATTTGCACACCAAGACTTTTGCTTGTGCATTCTCAGTGCTTGCAAACAAATATGTGTTGCTCACATACCTATGCAGTCCAGAAGATCCTGGCCTGAACAGGATGTGAGCAGCATTAGATCTTCCCTTTACATTTGAAAGGTGTGTTCCAGTGATCAGTCTAATCAGGTCTATTACAGCATTGACTACCCAGTGGCCAGCAAGTTCAGAAGTTACTGTTGGTTTCTGATGCTTCCATTTGTGAATGCTCATTTTTCCACACTGTATCTAGGCCCAATTTTCAAAAAGTAGAGGCCAGGCATTTTGTGAAAAGAAGGGACTCTCAAGTCATCCCAGACTGTATACTCAGAAATAAACTGAGTCACTTAAAAATCTAATTCAGTGTTTTTATAGGAGATTTTTTTTTTAATCTAACAATATTTGTATTATTAAATTTATACCAAATGTGTATTTGGAAGTATTTCTCACTGAGTAGTATAGAGACATCTTGGGTGTCACTGTAAATTAATGAGCGTCTGTTTTTCATTGTAGTGAGAAAGCTGTGAGAAAGCATCCAAGTGACACTATTCACCATTAAGAATTAAGCATCTATGGTGAGGTGTGATACAGGGTTGTCTGAATGTTTCCTCCTGAGTCACTCCATGCCTGGAGGTTTAATATCTAACAGGTCTTTTCCTTCTTTGATGCCAAATCACAAAAATTATTTGCAAGGTAGATTTTGTTCCAAAATGTGTTTCTAAGGTTGGTTTCTAAAGGTGGTATAACAAGGTGCTGCAATAACTTGTGGCCTGTTTGGGGCTATTGTTAAAACTACTGAAGGGTGTTGAAAAAAGAAAACCAGACAGTAAGGAAAAACCCCTTTCCTCTACATATTCTGCTGCTTCTTCACCTTTCCTTGGGACATTTTGTCTGTATCTGTATATTTAGAGTGTACTTCATAATAATGAGGAAGTTTTATAAAGTTATTTGTATTAGTCAACGAGCTGTGTGTCTTCTGGGAACATATAAATCCTGGCTTTCAGGCTGTACTAATGCAGGGTTTAAAAACAAATGCAACCTGGCTCCCAACAAACCTAAGGCCTGGGTGTGTTCATGAGCACTGATTCTCTATGACCTTTGTTTCATTTGCTAAAATCTCTGTGCCCTGCCTTTACTCTTCTGTAGACCTTGTCTAATATTTCTCATCTCTACCGGAGTGATACTTGCCTGGAAGGTTTAGTCAGATAGTGTTTGAAAAGTGTTTGAGATCCTTGAGGAAAGGTCATCACTGCAAGGAGCTGAGCTCTAGTGAAATGACTGCAAAATTTAAAAAAAAAAAAAAAGGTAGAACTACGGCACAGCTAAAAATAGAGTCTGAAGTTCCTCTTCATTTTCAAACCGTATAAGGATCTATGCACAGCTATGTAAGGCAGGATCTTCATGAGAAAAGAGATGAAATTTTGGCTGATTTAACATGGGAAGCATTGTGTTCGTATGTTTCCTTTGTAGAGCTAAATCATAATTTTAAAGCTGTCAGAAGGCCTCTCTTTAAATTAGAGTAATTTATTGCTGTATGTGCCCAAGAACAGCTACAAATGTAAACACAGGCACTCCCTTGGCTATATCCACTGCACTTTTCCAAGTGGAAAAGAAGTCTAACAAAGAATGAAGCAAAATTTCTCTGCCACTCACAATCAAAGGATTAATTCTTCTTTACTAGTACTTCTAAACGGTGGCACCAGAGTCTGGTCTTTGTCTAGAATTTCCAGGGACATTGCTGGCAGTTCCAGGCATGGATGACATGCAGGAAAAATGCATTGCTCTTGTGCAGAAATCTCTTTGCTAATAAACTTCTTATCCACACATATGTGCACACATGCCCATGTACATACAGAGGCATATATAGGTCATTTCACACTCTAAAATTAGTAGTTATGGAAAATGATATGTGCAATAACTTGATACTCTCAGTGCCTTTGTGGCAGCAGATTCCTAAAGAAATACCTTTGTGACATATTGATGATATGGCTTAGATTTTCATTTGACAGAATGGTGAATGAACTTGACCTGGCAAATCTTGTAGGACTGTGAGGTAGCAAGCCTACAAATCTAAAATGGAATACACCAATTGCAAGATTCCCTATATTGACTCTAGGATTCCCATCTAGTCATATAGGTTTCCCTATTTTTGGGCAGTGTTGGATAGAAAAGGTGCCCCAAGATGCTGAGGAAGAGAAGAAGAATGTCATTTAAATATAAGCTCCTCCTGCTGTTGGCAAAGAAACATTGTAGAATCTAATTCATCTAACCCTCATGATCTTGCAGGTTTTGTTTATACCTGTTTTGTGCCCGATTTGTATTTGGACTGTTGTCCAAACCACAGTCACATAATCTTTTGCAAGCCAATTAGTTCTCAAATGCAAAACAAATAAACAAGACCCCCAAACAAAACACAACTGTATTTCTAATTTATGTATCCTATTCCCTCCTTGATTTTTTCTTTGTACATTTTGAGAAAAAATAGTATTAGACCCAGTACAGGATACTGTACTGCTGGGTTCCATAGGTTTTCATGCATTGCTCACATTTCCTGTCTGTCTTTTGTGTCATCTCTTTTCATTGCTGCTTTAGATTAGCCACAACTCAGAGCCATTTATGGTTGTCATATGTTATGTATCAGGCTTAATTGTTCATCCTGCCTTTCATCATCTCATCATATTTCACAGACCACGATTAACTATGGTTCTTTTGAGGCATCCAGCTTGCCTTTACTTGCTACTTAACCTTACACGTCCATATGGTTCAACTTAGTTTTCAAAGATCTCTGCCATTTTGCTACTTTTAACACAACAAACTAAGAACTATTTGGATGGTTTATTTGCCGTGGCATATGTATGTACCTACATATTAGAACTTCATATCAAAAGGCAGCTGGTAGATCTGGACCACTGTGGGAAGTTGTGCTGCAGCAGACTGATCTGAAACCTTGTAATTTGTGGATTATTGACCTAATTTCTGTTCATGTCCTGTCTTTCTCTGGTTGTGCAGTGGTGATGCCTTGTCCCTTGGGGAATTTTACTACCCTCTCTCTTTTATATTAAGAACATTTTCATAATTTGGCACCTTAATTTTAAACTGCTATGCTTTGTGCTGTGTATTGTGTTCCAAGACTGGGACTGATTCTCAAAGCTATATTTTCATGGCATGCTTTGCATCTCCATTAAAATCAATGGGAACACGTTAGAGAGTCTGAGGGCAGAATTCCTTTTAATAGGATTTTTTGTCTGAGATATTTTAGAATATGGTGACATCTCTTTCACTCTGAACTATTCTTTCTTCTACACTCTCTTCTGTGCATATATCCTTCACACATCTTTAGTCCTTTAATCTGTCTTCTATTTTTATTACCCTCCTTTCTTTTTCCAGAAGTTCCTGAAAAGTGTGAGAATTAAAAATGCACATACCACACTAATGTAGTTACCCTCAGACTCAGTTAAGAGTCATTACTTTTACATACAGTCCTGTGGGTACATATATTTACATCCAACACAGAAAGAACTTGCCATCATGAGTCTACTTAGTCCTTTGTACTTCTTCCCAGAGGTGTACTGCCTAGTCATTTGCTTTTCCTGTTTTATGGGTATTGTGGAAAATCTCCAGTTTGGCTTTAGTTAAATCAATATATTGTGGAGTTAATTTTTTCATTCTTTCCTATTCCCCTCCCCCCAAGTTGCTTTCCCTTTCCATTTAAGCATACAGTCCTGCATCTTAAATAATTCTCCCCTTTCTGTACACAACCCCTATTCAGTACTTGTAGATGGTTACTTTTTCTCTCTACCACACAAATAGGCTATACTTAGTTGCCTTACATATACCATTTTAACTTTAAATTTGTCTTTCTGTTTGCCTGCCTCTGTGGCTGTGCTATGCTAATTATAATTTAATTTGTTAACAATGACCTGAATTATCCATAAGAAGATATTTGAAAAAAAGTTTTGCGTTGCTTATTTGTTCAGTGTGATGTAATCCCACAGCCTTAGAAAGTATCTGTGTAAACTAAAGATGAAAAAGTCTTTTGAGGTTGGAGATCATATAGATTTTAAAGCCATAAAAATCTAATCGATCTTCTCAACTGACTCACAGAACTGGACCTAGACATTCCTGCATAAAGCTACCAGCATAGGCTTGAACTAAAGCTGTCTTTTTTTACTGTCTTGACATTAAAACCAGACGTATATTGAGGGTGAATACAATATTTTGAAAGGCATGCAAAGGATATTTCTTCCTATGAAATATTTCCCTCTCTACTGTTGGACCCTTAGGGATCGCTGTGTTGGCAGTAAGGGTACATTGGAACCAGACTAGAGCAGAGAAAATGGTACTTGTGACTAAAAAATGGAAGGCCTAAAAGAGCAAAGAAGGCTACAGGAAGCTGCAGCAGGAGATGAAGATTTTTTTCAGTGTTGTCTTTACTGCCCTACATGTAGCCTTAGTAGGAGGAGGTATAATACTAGATGTGAAACATAAGCTTACACTGGGGATATGTGGACTTTCATTAGTATTTGCTCTATGTTCATATCTCATGAATTTTCCCTCCCTAGTCTCTCCAATCCATTACTCCACGTGCTCCCCACTCACACTGAACATGTGAAACCGGATATTTCCTCAAATGAAAGCACATCTCCAGCATTTGTGTGGACAAGCAATGCAGGAACATTTGCAGGGAAGACAGGAGGGAATGGTAAAGATCATGACTGAATCAAAGTGGGATCTGGATGCCAGTGGAATCTGAGCACCAGATTTTCCAGCATACCCAGCTGAAAATACAGAACAGGGAGAAGAATGTTAAAATAAACTTGTTCAGCTAAAGCTGGCACTTTGGACTTCTACCTGCAGCCTCTAAACCTCTCTTTCACTGTAATCTCAATTTGCCATACAAGGGAATGCCTTAAATTATAGCAAGGGAGTAGTTAAATTTTCCAAGGCAATCTTGTCTGTCTCTCCTTTGAGGATGCCAAACTGATGACAAGTATGGTATTATTTCTATATGTATATTTAAAGTTGATTTAATTAGTGAAACCCATGGAGTCTAACTCTTAATCTTATTAAAAATGTCAGATGCACAGAAACAAGAAGCTGTTTTACATTTGAAGGATATAGAAATGAAAGGATTGCTTTCAAATTTATTTTTAAGTTGGTAAAATATTTGTGTGCCCATAATGTCCATTTAATTTTGGAGTTTGGTCCATAAAGAATGCTGGGACAGGATGAAAAGTAAATGTAGTAAAGGATGGGGTGATTTTTTCCTTTTTTTTTTTTTTTTTTTTTTGTTGCATCTGGTAGGTGTTTTTGCCTTCTCTGAGTCTCCTTGGGGTAGCCCATGAGTCAGCTGTAGATATTTCACCTTCTCTAATAGCACTTTCACATTTATAGACCCAGTTTTTCCCAAGATGCTGGGAAACGTGGCCTTTGTGACATATTTCATTGTTTCAATGTGATATAACCAAGGGATAAAAATATGCAGTGATGTGGAGAAAAGGAGAATATAAAGGTTTAAATATTTCACTAATTTGTCAAGGAAATCTGGAAAACATCTGCCTCCACTGTTTGTTCTTTGGTTGCTTTGCTTTTAATTATTCCCACCTCTTTATAATAGAACATAAACAACCCTTTCACAATTCTATATGATAGACCAATCCATAGACAACTGCCATGAGATTTGCAGTGCCCTGGACTTTGCCTTCTCTTTCTTCCAGATGTCTTCTGTGCAAACATTTCAAAACTAAATATTGATTAAAACCAGTTTAAGAAATAAACACAAACAGTGTCAGTGAACAGGCACATTAAATACAATCGTGGAGGTCAAAACAAGACCTGTTTAATTTCCACATGCTTTTTCTAATTCATCGATGGTGAAGAATCAAGGTCCATACTGAGACTTGAATTCATGTCTACTGTTCTCATTTGCGTGATACTGAACATATGGTCTCTGCTAGCTGTGTTTTTCTAGTGATGTAGCAGGTGATACCTAGAACTCTTTTCACTTCCACAGTGTCGTGGTTTAACACCAGCCAGCAACTAAGCACCATTCAGCGGCTCGCTCACTCCCCCGAACCCAGTGGGATGGGGGGAGGGAATCGGGGAAAAAAAAAAACCTCATGGGTTGAGATAAGAACAATTTAACAGAAGAGAAAAGAAGAAACTAATAATGATAATAGTAACACTGATAAAATTACAATAGTAATAATAAAAGGATTGGAATGTGCAAGTGAGGCACAGTGCAATTGCTCACCACCTGCCAATCAACACCCAGTTAGTCCCTGAGTGTCGGTCCCCCCGCCCCCACATCTCCCAGTTCATATACTCGATGTGACATCCCATGGTATGGATTACCCCGTTGGCCAGTTTGGGTCAGCTGTCCTGGCTGTGTGCCCTCCTAACTTGTGCCCCTCCATCCTTCTTGCAGGCTGGGCATGAGAAGCTGAAAAATCCTTGACTTTAGTCTAAACAGTACTTAGCAACAAGTGAAACCATCCATGTGTTATTAACATTCTTCTCATACCAAACTCAAAACCATAGCACTGTGCCAGCTACTAGGAAAACACTTAACTCTATACCAGCTGAAACCAGGACACACAGCAAGACAACAACAAAACAATCAGGTGTTTTTTCCATGAATGGAAGCAAACTAGTAAGCTGAAAATACAGCTAGGTGGATGGGAAAATGTTGATCTGAAGTGCTGCTTGTTGGTGCTGTAGAAGCCTTTCAGCAGAGATCACAGCATATTGGAAATTTCTGTGTCAGATGACTGGAAGAACAAGTTACAGATAAGGGACATATGTAGACATCTGTAACAAGGGACATACACTATTTCAGGGCTAGTAGATGCAATGCAGACTGTTTGCAGAACAAAGCCAAGACTGATCTATGCCTTGTCCTGGTTAAAGACAGGAATTTGTTCAGCAACTCCTTCCATAATGTTTTTGTGCACAAGCTATTTCCTTCAGTTCTTTGCAAGGAACAGGATTTGTCTATTTGGTAAAGTTTGCAAAATGTTTTTTCCAGTCCCTGCACACTTACATGTATCATTGCAAGTGTAGGAAAAAATAAATCCACCTGCTTTCTGAAGCTGATGCAAAGAGATATGAGATTATCTGTGACATCTATTGTTCTTTCAATAGAAGAATGAACACAATTGCCTTTTAGCACTGACAAGCCTAGCTGCTGAAATCTGAAGACCAATATTTGCTCAGTACAGCTGAGAAGGTAGTTGAGACAGTGATGACTAATGTAGAAGATGATGCTGTATTTCAAATAGTGAAGACCAAGTCCTTTCTTAATTTGCCCTTTCTCAGAAATCACTGAGACTGCATGGATGTAGCAAAAAAGCAGAGAGCAAAATAAAACTCACCATGTGCATAATTTTTCCACTAGTATGCTAAATGCTGTCATGAAGGCGTCTTACACCATAGACACAGAGAGCTTAGATACTGTAATCCAGTCTTATGATAAACAAGAAATAAAGCCAAGACAAACAAGCAACCTGTAGTGAAATTTTCAAACTGAAAGTGAATAATCAAGTGGAACAATATGACAGGTTTCAATCTTGACATGTCTCACCTTACTTACTTTTTTGGGATACCTTATGTCAAAGCCCTCAAAATAAAATAAAAAAAAAGAAAAAAGTGCAAGTGGAGGATGAAAATGCTGTGAGCAGAGAGGGAGTAATTCATTTGTATAAATAACTGTTTCCAGAGTCTGACTCTTGTGAATCTTTATTTCCATTATAAATATTTTTTATTAAATGAAAATGAGGAAATGTCAGAAATGTCACTAGATGTGCATGGAATAGAGACTAAAATGACAGGTTAGGAAGGGACACATGCTTTAGAAGAAGGGATACTTTAGAAGTGACCAGTATTTCCAAAGCTTTCAGTGTGTAAACATTTGAGCACGTTTGACTTTGTTGTTCAAATAACCAAGTAAAAAAGGAAGGTATATGTGTCAATTTGTACCTAACAAACCTGGCAGAAGACTAACCATGGTAAGATACAGTCAGCTTAAAAAATAACTAAGGGTCTTATGACACCCTTATGACCAGAATGAAGAAGAAAAAGTATTGCAAAACTGATCAAAAGGCAAATCAAAGTGGAAAGCTGAAAGATGAAATGGGAGGGTTAGACAAAAAAGGGGAAAAAGTGATCAGGAAGGAACCTCTTCTGGTAAAAAAAAAAAAAAGAGGATTTTTCAAGAAACTGTTGGTAGATTCCTGATTTCTTAGGAGCTAAGCTGCTTGTTTACTGTCTTCTGAATAATACCTAGAACATGCATGATCAGAACAAAAACATCATTTTGCTATAGTTGGCTCTACTATAAACACTTTCATTTGGGAAAGAATTACTTTCACCTGAGAATTTCTGGAACTGGGCTCCAGATTCTGGAATAAAATAGTTCTGGATCATTGTCACTCCCAGGAAACATTCTGCATGTGCAGAGTTAAAATTGTTTTAATTTGGCTTGTTCCCACAATGTAAATATCCACCTGTGTATTACTGTGGAGAACTTTTTCTGAATCATCTCTTCCTATGTGTCTAATATTGATTTAATTGTGGGATTTGGCATTACTTAAAAGCTTGAAGTGTTTTTAATAGATAAAATATGTTGGGTCCGTTATTTGTGTCAGCACTCCCTGGGGAATCTCACTCTTCAGAATGTTTTCTTAGAGGCATATACATACACAAAACCTTGCAGACGTCAATTCAAGCACTGCACCCAGGGAATAATGACTAACAGACTTCAGACAATGAAGAATCCAATTTAAAATCCAAAACTGGATTATAAACCCCCTTCTAATTCTTCGTAGATTTCTATAACAAATGCACGCTCTTTGCTATTTCTAATTATCTAATTATATTCATATTTATATGGGTTAGTCCCCAAGACCACAAACAAAGCAGATTGGAAAGGAAGTTGTGGAGCTCACATCTCCAGTTCTCATCTGACCTTTTAAATAGTGATGCTTGTATAGCATGAGGATAGACACTTTATAAATGATATCTCAGCTAATTCAAGTGACTTATTTGAGAACATATTTGAAGTCACTAGAGATTTTCTCCTTTTAGGCTAACCACTCTGCACTGGGGTGCATTAAAGAATTATTTCAGAGCATGATTCAGACCATTGATTCATGGTATACTATAGCTATTTTTAATCTGCTCGGTGAAAGTTTATAGGAAAGGAGAAGTTCTGTGTATTTCTGTTGTTCTGTTTTCCTGATCGTTCTGTGTTCCCTTGAAGTCCACTTGTCTACCAAAAGCAACATAGAATTTTGATAGATTTTCAGCTTTAATACACGTTTCTCATTCTGTCATGTACCACTCTACCATTCATCACTTATGGACAATATCTACCTTAGGTCACTTAAAAATTGTTACCTCAGCTTGATTATAGATATTTCTTCCTCTTAAATGCTTCAATCCCCCAGCTCAGCCTCTTGACATGAGCTTGTTAGATCAGGAGTTCCCACAACTGGACCTTTGTGTTACCTACTGCCACATGAAACAGATGCTTGCAGAAAAAGGCAGCAGTAAATGAATATAATGTACTGAAGGGAATGGTGCTCGAAAGGATGCATGATTACTTGTGATTAGTCTCAACTTTTCACCCTGTCATCAGCACTGCCACACCTCCCATTCCCCTTTGCTTTTCCAGGGGAAGGGCCTGACTTTCCTTTTCTGATGGTATAATGAGTTATTTTCCTTTTCTCCTCAGCATGGTGTTCATTTTTCCCCTAGGGATTCTGAGCCCTTTTTCAGATACTGATTATTTACTTAGGGTATGTTTTTTGTCATAGCTGGGCTTTGTATGTCAGTTTAGAGTTGATGATAAGTGCCTGACAGCCAAAGAGACAGTAGTAAAGTATTGATTTAGAGATGAAGTAAAGCAGGGTATGGTGGAGTAGTGGTGTCAAGAGTGGACGATGGCACACCAGCACAGTGAACACACCATTCATGAAGCTCAGAAGGACCTCAAGATGTTAGGGCAGATTCAACTTACAGTTAATACTTGGAGCTACTAAACTGGTTCAAATGCAGTTACTTCAGATTTAGAAGTGATATTAGGATGGGCTTCTGAACCAATAATGGCTGACTCAGTGATTGTCCCAGAGGATTCTAATCCTGCCAAATAGGACCATGAGTGGAAGGGCTCTGGACTAGCCTCTAAATGGAGCAATTTTGTCTGCCTGAGCTGTCAGAGTTAAAAAAGTTGAACCTGTTATCTGGGATGAGTTCAGTAACTTCATGTCTGGGATACAGTTCCACACTCTGTGTTAGTCTGTCTTGGTGCAATATGGAGCAAAATTACTGCCTTTCATACAGCATTAACCTTCTATTTTTACTTGGGTATGCTGCATTTTGGCTTTTTGCCTTTTTATTCTTTTAAGCAAATATGTTTTTAAAGGCATGGCAATTTCTCATAAACCTCATGATTTATTAATTTTTGCTACATTTTTTTTTCTTCAAAGGTTTTATTGTTTTGTAGCCTGCAAATAAAGTCTGAAACTAAATAAAACTATGAGGAAATAACAATTTTTCCCTAAACCCCTAACTGAACTATAGTTTTATGTTAAAGATATGCAAACAATACAGATGTTAACATTAAAATACACCTCAGCATGATTACCAGCATAACCAATGGTTATGGTCTGACAGGTTTAACTTATTAAACTCTAGATCTATGTTAATAATTTAGGATCTGCAGACTCCCTTCTCTTCCCTTGATTTTACTACAGTACTTATGACTTATTTACGGCTTTATGGTAGAGTGTGAGATGCCTTGCCCCTATCCCAGTGCCGCTTTACCTCATTACACACTCCTCATCTGCCCTGGCTAACATGTATCATGAATTCAGGAAAATAACCCAGTTCAGACATATGAAAGTTTTCAGGACCTGATCTGGTAGCATGCTGTTAAACTGAGATCTGAGAAGTTCACATGCAGTTCTGAATGTCTTACTCTGCTGGAGCAGGATCACTGCAGTGTGTGATCTGACCCTGTCCCTCCCTACCCCCTGTGGCATGAAAAACCATCTGAGGGGTTTATTTACTGCAGCTGCCCATGAAAGCTGGTTTAAAAATCAACATTCAGTGAACAAGCTGTGGGGTTCCAGTGCAGTACAGAATTTACCAGAGAGGAGAGTATTGGTCTTGGACTAGGAAAACATTCATTCTATTTAGCAAAAGATTCTGAGGTTTTGAAGTGTATTTATTTTCTAATAGGAAATGACAGCAAGGCTTTTTAAAATTCTCAGGACAGGCAGATAGATACAGGCCCCAGAGTAGACAGCAGCCTGCATATTTTACCAAGGATGGGGCAATGTGAGCTTTAGCCCCTCTGTAGTGTTATTTTAGCTTTGGAATTGCAGCTTCTTCAGCTATCTTCATATCTTACATGAAAAAACATTTTTTTTCAAACTGACGTATTTCTTCAAAAATTTCTAGTTTTTGAAAAGGTTTCATGGGAAACCAGCTCTCCCTTGTATTCAGTGACCCAGAGAAGTTTCTGTATATACGCACCTTGTCAAACAAATATGGCAATGCAGATGGCTTGGGACATGTAGGAGACTAACATAAATAGTGAGAAACAGAAATCACCCAACACTGGATCAGGGATTTGTGAAAACTCTAACAGCATCTTTGGTTTTGAGAATGTTTCTCCACCTCTCCTCTGAGGGAACCTTGGACCTCTGTGTGAATTTATGGCCGTATTTGTTTTCCCTATATTATTTCTGTGCAACTATTTTTTCCTCTGTAGAGGCGTGTTGCTGCTTTTTGCTGCAGCTGAGTTTTCTGTAAGAACTATCTTGCTTTATCCATGTTATCCTACATTCACTTTTATTCCTTTGTTTTTTATAGATTCCTCCTGTCCCTTTTGACTCATCTGGTTAATTTTCAAGGCATCCTGTTTATTTTTCCATCTATTTGTTTTCAATATGTGTTATCTGACCTTTTCTGTCTTCTCTTTTGGGGATGTATACAAAGCTCTTCCTTTATTTGCATTTGCTTTTCCTTCTCTCCACAGCACCTAACATTTGCCAATGGAACCCAAAGCCAGGAAATGGGAACAAAAATCCACAAGCCCACAGAAGTTGATAACAAGCAAAGTTCATTTTCATTGTGCAGTAGTAGAATGCTTCAAGTGACTGAGATATGTAGAAATACAAGGATTAGTATTTTTTCCCAGGTGCTCCTTGACACACTTCTGGGAACAGACTGCAGCCACAGGAAACTTGTTCGAAAGCAGTGTTTTCCCATTTGGTTTCTTTGTGCAAGATAGCCATCAG
Organism: Elanus axillaris; assembly: GCA_026212715.1. Classification (NCBI taxonomy): domain Eukaryota; kingdom Metazoa; phylum Chordata; class Aves; order Accipitriformes; family Accipitridae; genus Elanus; species Elanus axillaris. Next base: position 26,425,994 of record JANZLQ010000009.1, on the reverse strand, counting down.
TAAGGCAGTAAGCAAAGCAGAATAAGGTCCTACCTTTACTGGGAGAATGGTCTACAAAGGTTTCTTGTGAATGGGAATAAGAGTGTGGTGCTACATCAGCCATTTTATTTCAGCAATGTACTTGTAGAAGACACCAGGGAACTTTTCTTCCTGTGTGCGTTTTTTCCATGGTTGTGGAGGTTAGCTCTTTGGCCAGTTTGCCTTTTACATGCTCCCTTTTAAGAAAAAGCTGCTGAGATTCTGACAATGCCTCTGGCTAATTGTGGATTGGCAGTGATGTTCATCTGAGATGGCTGCTTCTAGAATAATAGCTATCCGGAGCTGGCAAGAGCTGGCAGCCATCTTTTCAGGCTGAAGCACAGAGCACAAAGGCAAATTTATCACAAAAATCAATACTGCAAGCTATTGGTCTGCCACCATTTACTCACCACAGCTGCAAAAGCCTTGGATGTCTCCAGAGTTACTATTATGGAGCTCTACTGGCACCAGACATTGTAAAGAAGAAATATTACAGGATACAATTTACAGTAGAGCTTGCTGCTTGCAGCAACCACTGGCTTCATTTGGTGAAGATACAAGGCATCTTTTGCTCTCAGAGGAACAAATAGCTAAACTGTCAGCAAGCTTACCCTGGCCTGTTGTACCTGGAAAATGAGTTGGTGTTGACAAGTGCTTATATTTTGGTAGGCAGACGTGCTCTTCAGGCCAGGAGCTTTCTTCTGAGGAGATGTTATTTGTTATCCTGATTTGCTTCTTGCATTTCTGATTTGCCCGTTACAACAGTAGTTCTCTGTATGTATGTATGTGTGCCCACATGTGATATGGGGAAGTGTCTCCTTAGCCATTGCAAAAGATCCAGTGTTCTGGGAGTGCTAATCTCCTATCAGGAGAAAAGAAGAAAGAAAGAAACCAAAGGGGAAAATGGTGTTTTCAAACAAGCTTCCTGTAGCTCCGGTCTGTTCCCAATAGACTTTTGTGTTCTGCCCTTTGTTTCACAGCTTGCTTTAATGATGCACTCTTCACTTATGGAACATACCCCTTTCCCTCAAGCTTTGGGCAAATCTAGAGCAGGGCTTGATGCTGAAGCCTAAATCACGGACATGTGGAAATGGAATGAAGGTGCATCAGAGGAAGTTCAGACTGGACATTAGGAAAAGGTTCTTCACTGAGAAGGTGGTCACTCAATGGAACAGGTTCCCCAGGGAAGTGGTCACGGCACCCAGCCTGTCAGAGTTCAAGGAGCATCTGGACAACACTCAGTCATATAGTTTAGTTTTAAGCAGTCCTGCAAGAAGCAGGGAGTTGGACTTGATGATCCTTATGGGTCCCTTCCAACTTGAGATATTCTATGATTCTATCTTTATATGCTAGGTATAACCACAGCACTAAGTAGGAGCCCACAGTTCCAGGGCAATGCAAGGCATGGTCTTCACAAAAGCAGATTGATGAGAGTACTTGCCATGTATGTGACAATTCTCAAGGCAGAAGACTCATAGGAAAATCAGCTCTGTTGATGCTGGCCCAAATCCATGTGCCAAAGCGCAAGAGCACACCCTTTTTAAAACATGCATGTTATGAACAATGTTTGCTTTTAAAAGAGAGAGCACAATGGGAGGCAGCCTATCCTGGTGGCTTGTGTTGTGTTGAAGATCTGGTAGAAGGGAGGTTTGGAACACTATCTGAGTGCAGGATAACAGATTGTGTGCTTTAACAGAAGTTCACAATATTACGCTTCACTTCCCTGCCCCCTCCACCCTCATTTTTGCTATTCCTATAGTAGAAAGTGGAGACAGTACAGCTAGGCCATGACTCTTCTCAACAAGATGAGGTCTTAATCTCAGCAAGAGGAAGACTCAAAGTCTGTTGATGACTGTGGCCTCTTCCTTTCCATATTGTTTCTTCTGCTGATTTGCTTTGATTATGGGAAGATTACAGGAAAGGAGTAGTGAGAATAGCTCATTGCTGTTATTTCAGCTGGAGGAAGAAAATACCTAATAAAATGATTTGGAAAGTGAAGTTCTGTAAATTCACATGGTAATAATTTTAAGTATGTGAAATATTTTTACTAGAATGGTTTTGCTTGTATTCCCTGCTTCATATGTTTCAATATAGAAGAGCACTGTTGAATCTACATCAATTGTAACTGAAATTTCAAGTATCACCTTCCTGATTTCCTGCTACTGGCCCTTCTTTTTTGCTTTTATGTGATTTTGGACTCAGGTGGTTATATCAGGATCTCTGATTTTTTACTTTTGATCTAATATTTTTAAAAAAATATTAAAAAATCCCCTGGAAGATAGAGTATTCCATCTTTATTTGTACTTCTCATAGCACTTAAAACCTCAGATTAATACTGTAACATTTTTTCTATAGCTTATACTGATATTTTTCAGCCCTGAAACTGAAGCACTTGTGATTTTCTGCTATATGTCTTTTAATGAAGTTTTATTGTTTTTGGAGAAAATCAGATTTTTTTAAAGGAAAGTACAATTTGGTTCAAAAGGCATTTTTTTCCCCACTGAAGAACTGTGTTACTGGCAGATTTGTGAGGAGCCATGACCTTTCAATCACTGTCATTGGCATCAGGCCCTCCATAAGAGAAGCCAGGAACAAATGCTTTTGAGGGGGGGTGTCTGTTCATCTCCTCTGGTTCAGCCAGCCTCCAGAAGGTTGCAAGATGGGGTGCAGGAGGCAGAACTACTTCATAAGAGTATCTCTCTCCTTTTTAACTCTCCTTAAGGAGGTTTTTGAGGCTGGGAAAAAAATATCCCACGCTGGTAGCTGGTTCTATATAAATCTATATGAATGACTTTCTACTGTTAGAATCAGATTCAATATTTTTACCTTGAGGTAAAACTTTCATTGTCTTTATAAAAGCATTGCTTGCATAAGGAGCAGAGAAAGTAGCACATTTTATCCACTGCAAACTTTGGTTAACCTTTGCATACCATGTTTCTCCTCAGTTTATTGTATGAATGCTTTCCCATCAACTTCAGTACATAGAAAATGCTTTCTCTTTAATTTAGTTACTTACACTGTTGCCAAAATTAATTTTTGTTAGCTCCATGTATCTTCCTATGAATGATAAAACATGTGGTAGATACAGCAGATTGTATCCCAGTCCTGTTCTTACATCTGTGTAGAGAGAGATTAAATCTTTGGCATGCAGGTCATTGGTGATGAGTTTACTGTAGTTACTGGCTGGCTTTGTAATTACTAGACAAATTCTTTGCTTGTGTATACTCCTCCCTTCCCCTAACTTCCAGGGCTAGCCTCTGATATAAATAAGAGGATGTTGTCCTTAATGTGGTATGGATCTCAGTCCTGAGCAAACATGTTTCTCTAGTGAACGGCTCATGTCACTGAAATTTCAGACTTTCCTAAGGAAGTGTGTGACATGTGTGAGAAATGAGTACTGCTGATTGGGAGAAAGCTCTGTGCTAAACACTTCCTTTTGAGCTGCTTCATTTTTGCCCTGTTTTTTTCTCCAAATCTCTCCCTCTGGGGTCAGGCACAGCCCCTTTCATATAGTAGAAGAGACTGTTCACTAATGTGAAGAAGAGATAATCAAGTTAAACCATGTTCTGAGAGCTTTTCTGCTTGCACTGGAGAGCTTATATTGATTTATCCAGAACTTTGGCAGTAGTTGCTGTTAAATAAAATTAATCAGTTGCCTGCAATTGAAACAAGTTGTTGGGTTTTGGGTGGAATTAGCCTCTAGCAAATAACTTGCAGGGATGTTGTGAATGCCTGGCCATGCTGGGTAGTCTCAGAAGAAGCTGGGCACTGAGCCAGGAGGGTGCTTGACTTTTGGATTCTCAGGCACCTAAACATGAATTTGGGACAGGATGTGTTTTTAAGAGAGATGTTGTAGTTTAAACTGGAGTTAATTCAGGGAATTCCTACAGTGTGGGTAGGTCTGGATGGTCACTTCAGGCCTGACTGCTCATTTGGCAAACCAAAACCAGGTAGCTACTTGTTAAAGAGGTTCAGTGAGTATTTGGCAGTGATGGTGTGGACAGTATTTCTTGCCTTGGGATAAACAGATGGATGGGATTAATTCTGAATTCTCTTAAGACCTCTCTGTGATGCTATGAATCCTTGACAACTTCTGGTCTAGACCATGACTGAGCAGATGAGAGTTTGAGCAGCTGAGAATGGAAAAGCATAATGCAAGATTGAAGTGAACAGGGAGGAATTCCTACACCTGAGTATCTGATCAATATTTATTGTTGGGTGTCTCAAAAACATAGGCAGGGGAAGAAATAACCAATGCTGAGAATGAGCTGGTGATTGGACACAGCAAAAATAAATTTCAACACAAGAAATCTTGCCGTGCACTGCTTTCCCATGTTGAGAAGATGGAGGTTTGTCAGCAGAATGTTTTAAGATACTTGGCAGGATTAATATTCTATGCTAAATAGATCAAGGTGCTTGAAAAATACAGTTCATCCTAAGCAATTTTTGGCAGAATATATTTTATCCATATAGGGTCTTTAGCAGAATTGTCAGTGATGTCTCATGATAGATGGCAATATGAAGTTTTAAGAGCCTGACTATTAAAAAAAGGACCAGACAACTTAGTGCTGTGACAGTTTATTTGACTCTGAGTGGGTGGGTGGAAAGGGATGGGGGATGGGTGATCTTCTAATGGAAATTTAATCATATACCTTCCAGAAATAATGGGAGTCCAGAGATGATTAAGGAAGAGATGAGAAAGAAAAAGCATTTTGGAGAAATTTCCTCACAGAGAGAATGATTCATTTTGGACTGTGCTGTCAAAAGGCAGCTATGGAAACTGCAGCTGTGGATGTATTAAATAGGAGTCAGGCAGGTGCTTACTGGAAAAAATGTTATGGATGGAAACAAGCACCAGGAGGAGTGGGAGGAATCTGCAGAGCCAGCTTCCGGTTTTTAGTTACAGCAGAATAAATGTGTTATTCTGCATTTGCATTGCAGATACACAACAGTTCTCAATCTGAGCAGATGCTTGGCTGCCATGGATTTTTATGAACACGTGTCCAAGGGGCCATTCTCACCTTCTGCTAAAAGGAAGAGGCGTATTAAATGCCAGGATGAAGGGAAGAATTTCAGGATGGAAAAGGTTGAGCAATGGTGGTGTAATAGAAAGCAAAATTTGGCCCACATTGATTTCTTCCAACAGGGCTGTTTTTCCCATTAGTACTCTAGCACTAAAGAGTATCTCTGACATATGACAGTATATAAAAAGTTTAGCCCTACAGAGAAAGGCATAGAGTGATGGAGAGGTATATTAGATGTTGGGGAGGAAAGCAGGAAACAACAAAAGGATGGCTTCGAGTATTTTAGGAAGAGGAGCTGAGAGGGTTCAAAAAGCCTGTTACTGGTGCCATCGTGACTTCAAAAAGAGTCTGATGTTCTGCATCAAGGGACTTGTTGAGATGCGAGTCTGTAGTGAAAGTGAAGGAGAAGCTTCCAAGAATGCTTCTTACCCAAACCTGCTTGTTTCCCTTCACTCTCACACTTCCTTTTGCTTCTCTGTCCTGGCCCTTTGGATTCAGATTTCATGTAATTGCAGATGTTGCCATTGCTTTCTGTGATGTCACTCCTATTTATGCCAGAATTTGCAGAGAAGGAAAAGTCACTGATCCTAAGGAGAGACAGCATGTAAGTGTAAACCTCTGGAGATATTCACTGAAGCTGTTACTGCTTTCTTTCCTGCATCTCAAGTATGAATACATTGACTCAGGCATCATGCCTGGATGCCTCTGGGTCATAATTTGAAAACAGTTTCCAGTTTATCTCAGCACAGCTCCATTACACCCGAATTTCTCTGTGTTGTCCCACTGCCCTGCCTGCACATCAACCAACATAAAGATAGCTACAAAATACAGCTGTAATAACAAAAGCCTCAAGGTTATTTCAGAAGTCCAGGAACCAGACCCTCAAGCTGGTCCAAATCAGCGCAGATCAGTTCACTGCACCTGAGAGACACCAATTTTATACTGGCTGAAGATTTGTCCCTGAGATTTCTTTTTGCAAATGGCATGGGAAGAAAGTTGCTGGGGAGGGCTGAGGAGAAAACCATCCTATTTTCTTCTGGGAGAGTTTAAGATTTGCTGACTCAAATGCCAACCATCAGTTTGTTATCGCCTGAATCCTGGGGATACAATTTGCTAGGTCAAAACCACGTCTGTTCTTCAGTCCAGTTTCATGTCTTTGAAAGCATGTCCAAGCTACCTTCCTGAATGCTTCCTTAAAATTAGGTTTTAGTTACATGTGTTTCATTGTATAGCGCATGTTTCCATGGCACACTGATTTGCCAGATAAAGCAATCTACAGCCTATTTAGTTTATCTTAAAGCCTTTTAAATCTGTCTCCTCTAAGCCTGAAATTCTCTCATTCAGGCATCCAGTGTTGTTGAAACCCCTATGCCAATAATTCTTAATGACATGTGTGTCTAGCCAGAGTAATTCTCCTCATTCAATTTGCAATTTTCCAAGTCAATCCTTTCAGCATTGTGACTGTAGCCGTTTATTTTGCATTCTGAGACACGCAGCTCTCTTAAACAAAACGATCCTGACTTTACAGGCAAAATGGTGTCTTATAATGAAGGGCAACCAAACTTAGTTTGTTTTGGAAACCAGTGATAGTATTATCTTTGCTTGCTTGCCCTCCTGGGCTCCAGGCTAACTCACATCTATGTACACAAGCATGCAAAGTCTTCTCTTAGTATTTGACATAAAGGACAAAACCAGAACCATTTCCCATTTGGCAGCATATTTTGTCTCTACTCTTATTCAAAGAGCATGTTGGACTGAGGCTTCTATCTTATGCTATTTCCCATGTTTAGGAGCTAATACCTGCAGTAACAAACAGAAACTCTACTGTTAAAATCTAGACTCCTGGTTTATAGAGGCAGCATACTTAGGGCATCCTGATGGAAAGAAAGAGGCCCTTTGTCGTGCTTAATGGCCAGCCTCAGCCATCTACTGAGATCTCATTGGTGGGCTTAGGAGGGAAATTTTGCAGCTGCTATAAAGACGATTGCAACAACTTGGGTCTATGGAAGTAGTTGAGGTGAAGATAACCGGGTGGGAAATGGGGGTTCTCATCAGAACAAATCAGAATGGGTACACGTATTTTTTATCTTCAGGAACCATTGTGACTTACATGCTCATTTTGTCCTGAAAACAAGCTTTTGATCCCTGCATGAGGAATATTTATGTGAGATCAAGAGGTTTTACTTTGGTCACTGTGAATTTATAAGCCTCCCTCATTTCATTCATTTATTTTTGCCTGTTCTTCAATACGTGTTGAAGGAACAGATACATTTAAGGATGTTTATTTTAAGTTGGTACTCTGGATTGAAAAGCTTTTCCATCTGTTTCTGCCCTGCATTGGATATAACATTTTGCAGATGGCAGCATTTATCAGAATCCCACTGCAGACTACTTACTGGCTTCGTGCCTTCGGAAATGGGCTGTGTTCATCGCCCCTGTAACTTCACTGAAATTGGTGGACTGACACCATGGGTAAATCTGACCCATCATCACAAGTGCTTCCTGAAATATCATCATGCAGTCTGGGCGCAATGGCTGTCTTGGTTGACTTGTTTAACGTAAATACATTGAATTATATGTAGTTTTCATGGTTACTGAAGATTACTGGTTTGCTTTAAGAACATCTTGGTTCTGATTTTTCCAGTCCATGAGTGATTTAGGGAACAGCTTTCAAACATGCCACCTCAAACTGCAGCCACAGATTTGGGTATACAAGCTATTTAAGCAGGCAGAAATTGGGAAGGCGCCTGCTGTCTTGACTGAAGCAAAAGAGCAGTCAGTTTGGCCAGTTTTTCTTTCTCCCATGTATTCCACAAACTATAACACCTCTGCCATGTTGTTACTCCCCTTCTTTCCCAATTTTTCTTAACATTATCCCAAATTATGTGTTGTGTAAGTCCCTTGGGGTGCTGGTCCTAAATGCTGCCCTTAATCATGAAGCACCTTGCCTCACTAGACAGTCTCAGTGATTTCCATTGGAACTGCTTATGGAGCATGGTATTGGCAAGAGCTGGCAGACTCTGGTCTTTTTTAGCATAGGCCTAAGAATCACTACTCCATGTCATGTTTCAGGATCAGTTCCGTTTGGAAAGACTGTTTTTCACCTCACTGTCAGGTTATTTTTTCTCTAATATTTTATTTAAAGAAAGGTGCAGAGTAGAGAGCTCAAAGTGACATAGGTCATGAGGCCAAATATTAGGTTCAGCTGGGGAAGGAGCATTTTCACACTTTTTTAGCTTTATGGGAAAAAAAATATTTTGGGACAAAGCCTTTCATGCCTACCTTCAGCCAAAATGTCACTTGCTTTGGAAAGTTTGAGGAAAATTGGTTAAGAACCCACATTAGTTAAGGGAGGATGGAAGGAAAATGAAATTTGGCTTTTTAAAGTAATTTTCCACCCTGCCCTATTATATGGAAGGAGTGGTCAGGAGTAAAAGAGAATTCATTCCCCTTTAGAAGTGTTTACCACAGCAAACCTACAGAGCATACTGTTTATTCAGTGCTGCTATGGAAAGCCCTGTTTCAGTCATGCTGAAGATTTATGTGAAATGACAAAATTAATATTTAACTGTTGCTTTTCCATGTTCCGGCTTTTTCTCTCCCTTTTTTCATTTTTTCTTATGCTTTGAATATATTTGGGAAAGGACTCATTTCTTAAATTGTGATTTGGTACTAAGGCCCTAGATGCCTAACTGGGCTCCCACATTAATATTTCAGTGAATGCTATCAATAATTTGGCTACCATATCTTGGATACCAGTTTGTGTAACAGCCTTTATGATTCTAGCTGTGAACCACCATAGTGAAAAGAGAATTTCTTCTAAATAGTGCCTATCCAGGAGCCAATACTGACCTGTGGGCTAGGACAGAAAGAGGACTTAAGCAACGTCAGTGTCACAACAGTGCCTGAGAGAGCCTTCTCAGTGGTTAAGCATATCTGAGGCATCAAGATGGAAAAATACTTCAGAGATTTTGTAAGCTGTAGGAAAAGCTCCAACTATTTAGCAAAGTTAATGCTGAGCTCTTCTGACTCATAGCAGTAAAAAACTGCTCCAAACAGTCTCACTGCTGAATCAATTAGCTCAGCCAGCACCCTTCCCATCAAAGTAACACCTTCCCTTTTTACTCAGTTTTAAGACCTAATTAAATAACTTCAGTAACAAAAATACATAAAGCTCTATTCCTTTCTGTACCCACTCCTGCCAAAGGTTGCTTGCATGTTTCACCTTGCCCTACTTGCACACTTGCATGCTTAAGTTCCCTTCAAACCAGAGTTTAGAGCCTGTGCTAGAAATCAAAGTCCTTACAATCAAACCAACTCAGTTAATATTTGTAGTCCTCCAGAGAAAATATAGTCCAGGGATGTTTGGTAGTGATAATTCTCAGGATCAGGCAGATGCTGCTGTGGAGGGGATCAGTTTGTTTTACACAGCCAGGGGGGCAGAACTGGCAACTGGAAGAACTGCCTGACTCTGCAGTCTTAAAGCTGCAGCTGCACCTGAAGAGGCTGGACTAAGGTACATGGGAGTCTGTAACACACGGTCAGGCCTGGATCCCCACAGAAAATACTCTACAACTTATTCTAAAAGTAGCATTGTGCCTGTAACCTTCACTCCCACACTGGCTCTTAGTTTGGTCACCAAAATGGTCTGTAGGTCTCTTGACTATGTCTTTGATTCCAGCAGAATCTTCTCTGTGTGAATAGCTCTGTTAGCAATTCTTTGGCATTGTAATCGTTGCATTTATTTTCTTTTTATTTTTTTATGATTAATTAGTCAATTATATGAAATTACATATTGCAATTAAAGTATAATTTAGGAAAAAACATTGAGCACGTAAAGCTCACTTGTGATTTAATTGCTTGTAACTCAGGCTGTTGTATGGCAAGGTGTTTCTAGTTTCTGTCTTTACTGCTGGATGAAAACCAACACTGATTAAAAATCCCACCCTAATATAGTGCTTGGAGTGACTCAGTCTTGTCCTTCAATATTTAGAAGGAACAGGACTTAGATTTGTAATTTACATTGTTAATAAAGAGCATTTTGACTTTGGGACATTGATGGAGCTCTGAGCTGAACTTTTGTAATATGGAGTTGAAAGGGCAATGGATGTAACTAAGTGTTATTTAAACTGTCACATAAAAAGGAATCTAAAATATGCTACCTTAAAAGTTGTTTCTATTGTGAAAAGGGAAGGACAAATCAGTTATTGCCTGCGTAATTGTTTAGTTATCCATCAGATTACTGCAAACTACATGTGTGTACATTTCAAAGCGCTTTGGTGTAGACAGACACAGACCTTTGCTCCTGCAGAATTCAATGATTTGCCCCATGGGAATTGCTGGGCTTGGTGGAGTTCACTTAATGACACTGATGGGTCAATTCTCTGCCAGAGCCAACAACTCATCTTCATCATCTTCTCAACTTCACATACACTAATGATCAGTCCTCATAATGAAGGCATTTTTCACCCTGTCAGGAGTCACAAGGAGAAAAATTGATTGACAGAGTTATCTGGATTGTAGTAATTAAATAAGGGCAGACAAATCCCTGCTCTCATTATATTTCAGACGTGTCTGAACCATGAAAAACAGAGCTGAAGCATGCTGATTTGCTTCCTACAGTTCAAAATGTGGCATTAAATGTTGTATATGATATATAGGGTTACAATACATAAGTGAGGACAAATTAGAAAAGGAAAATTATAAATCACAAGTGGTCTAAATATGGGTGTTGGGTTTAACCATCTTTAGTGAAATGTGTATATCAACTGTTTGAAAAAAACTATTAACTATAAGACATTAACATGTTTCAGGAAATGAAAGTATACCATGCTTCCAAAGGTATCCAGGCTCATTCTGCATTCCCATGCACAGAAAGAGCATTTGTCTGTACCAGCGAGGCAAAAGAGGTGTCAGGTAGAAACAGAGATGCAAAACCATGACAAGATATAGAGTACAGAATTGGCACAGCCATAGGATTGGTGCTTGCACAGTAGAATGCTACTGTATAGTTTTTGAGCTCTCTTGTTTGTAGTTGAGAACACAGATTTATGCTGTGGAAGCCAGAAAAGGATTTCAAATACTATTGGAATTCTTTTGCTGGTGAATTGCTTGTTGTGCAGCACTTGCCTTGAAGAAGCATTTGTGTGCAGATGTTCTTTGGGTAATGCTGTAATCTGGATTCAAGAGTTGTCCCTTGATTCTTTTTAAAGATTTTTTTCTTCCATCAGTTTATTAAGCTGAGCCATTTTTCAGATACTGTAAAATATTGTACCCACTTTAAACAGAGGATGCTGCATGAACTTGAATTAACATTAACCACACTAACCAGCTAATTAAGCTGATTTGATCTAGTTAATACTACGTATATAAGATGTACATTTAGAGAGAGGCAGATTAGGGTTTAAAGCAGGAAAACTGAGTAAGGAAATTGGATTCACTGGGACAGATGCTTAGATGATAATTGGTTTAAGTTCACTGAGCTCAGTTTAAAGCACTGAGTTGCATTTTTGGGGTATTTGGCCCATATATGATATGTTTGAAAACAAACCTTAATAATTCAGAAATGCAGATGACAACTAGAAGTAGAATTTAGAAAAGAGTGCATTAACCAGAAAAAATATTTGAGAAGGAGTGAAGGCTTTGGAGATGTAATACCCATTCCCTTCACATGACTGCTTTTGTGGGTCCTTCCAGTTTAGCTTCATGAATGATCCAAATCCTCAGTTGGAAGCAGATATCCAAATCAGCATGGAATTGCTTTGCCTCTGATGCTGTATGTGTTTGTGTCTGTAGTACTGCTTATGACTTTCTGGATCTCAGCAGATACTGTCAGCATCCTGAGGAAATTCACAGCTCAAAGAACTTGCAGGGGAATACAGATAACTAAAAGAAGGTTTTAAATGTATTTCTTTGTAATGTAATGTTTTGCAAGACCTAGGTTTTTCATCAGTTTTGACTTTCACATTTTATAACACATGGCTATATATTACAGGACTTTACATAGGACACTCAGATTTTAAAACAATCATGGTTTGAGATAAGATTCCACTGCTACTTTTCACATATTGTTTTGCCTGTGCACTTTGATCCATATTGATAGAAGTTCTTTTCTAAACATTTCCAAGTAGAGTGTTAACTGGATAGGGCACTGCGCTAGGAATCAGGAGATTAGACTAAACTCTCAGTCACTGAAATTGTGGAACAGCCAATAGCTAACACAGTCCAGGAGAGCAACAATGAAATTCTCTTCCCAGTGCCCTGCAATGTGATTGAAAAAATAACTTCAAAACGTCCCTTAGCATCTTTTTTCTACTAAGAATGGTCAACCATCCAAAACAAAAGCTCCTTATAACCTTTCCTATTGTGCCTTCATGGTGTTTTATGTATATAGAGAAAAATGTATCCACAAGAAAGGTGTGGAGGTGAGAGTTAACATAAGAACCTTGGTTTAATCCTGTTTCTGATGTTGGCATTTCTGAGAACCTGCAGCATTTCAAAGAACTTGTCTATTTAAATTCTTTTTGTTTAAAATTATATAAACATTTCTTATCTGTCTTACAGTGTTGGTGGTGTGTGAGTCTGAGATTGAGAGGGGCTTGCTTGAGTTTGACCTGCCTGACTACCCAAGTGTTTAGTTACTGGGGTTTCTTCTTATGCTCCCTGTCAAAATATTCTAACCTCAGTTCAAACTGAACCAAGGGTAAATGTCTGGGAAAGCCAGTGCTACTATGGATGCTCTAATTTCCATCTTCAACAGGTTGAGCATTTTAGGAATGACAGCTGGCATATCATGACAGTTTCTGTTGATGAGTCCGTATTCCAAGAGCCTCATTAGAGTTTTCACTCTCATCCAAAAGGATTCTGGGAAAGAATTGTTCTGACAAATCTAAGAAATGTGCACGTTGAAATACTACAATCGACTTTGACCTGTCAGTGTCTGCATAAGGCAAATTACCTGCTCTTGGCATGTTACTTGACTTGCTTCTTTGCTGTACAAGGATTGTTATTTAAAAAACTCTCTGCTATTTGTATCAAAAGGGTTTTAGTAGCGGATGGTGATGCAGAGTATTCTGTTTGGCTGCAGCTGGTGATATCCTTTTAAGAGATATGCTGTAGTATAAACTTGTAAACTGCCAAAGTTGAGACCAAATTTCACACTGAGGACAGAAAAGTTTGCTCATTCAGAAGTCACAGACTGCATGAACATCTGGGGCAAAAAACGAGAGTTGGTCAGCAATTAAAGATGGGCACTGTAAATCAAAAAACAGATGGTGGATATATAGCTAGGCTGAACAGCAAAGACATTTTATTAGTACATAAAGACTGATCTTTAAAGGGCTAATAAGGCAATGATAAAGATAATGGTTCAGATTCTGTTGCTTTTGCATTGGCCTGCATATCACCACCAGCCCAAAGCTGCACTTAGCTTTGCTCTTAGGTCATCTGTGCAAAAAGGCTGTGGAGATTCTTAGGACATGCTGCTTTTTGCAGCAGTTGCTTTGAGTGAATCCAAAGACCAGGCACAACAGAGAGGGATTATATGATGGGGATAGGAAAAGTGAAGTGAGGACTGGTACTTTGTTAAGTGGAGAAGATGCTGAACTGAACATCCTTATGAGTTAAGCACAGATGTGCTTCAAGTTCAAAGGCCAATCTGTGACCTCAGGCAAAATTTTAGCCATGTGAATAAAGCAACCATATCCTGAGCATTATTCCTTCTCTGTCCCCTAAAATCTTTATCATTACTAGCTGCCATGCATACTCCTAGTCTCCAAGGTGTGGAGAGGATGTGCTACTGCACAGTCCTCAGTCATCACTGGTTCTGGTGGTGTAAAGTCATGGAGACACAATCCGCTGTGATGTCCTTTTCTCCATTTGCAGTGTATGGTTCTCTCACTTACTGTGGTAGCTGATACACATTAGAGGAAGTTTTACTGAGGAAGTTACATAAGTTTAGAAGATCACAGACAGGATCAGGTTCTTTCAAAACTGGTTTTATAGTCCCCTCCTGGAGTGACCCAGAGGTTTGGGACAGGGATGAAAATGAAGAGCGCCATGACTAGTCTAGAAGGTGCAGTTTTCAATGTATGGAATTAATAAGAGTCAAGAGATGGCAGCTTCAAATATGGATGATCAGTGTAAAATAAATGAAGGACAATCTTTATGTTCCATTAAATATGTGAGACACAGTCTGCTACAGAATTTACACCTGCACAATGAAGAAACTGAGTGAGTGGGATGAAAGTGGAGAAAGTTCACACGTTGGACTGGGGCAAATAAGAAGCTTCTTTGGAGCTTGTCGTTGGAGAAATGTCATTACAATACCTGCCTCAGCTTCTGCGCTAGAACAGTAGTGAGGATCCATGGTTCTTATCAAGTGATGCTGATTTGCACCAGTGGAGGACAGGAAAATCTGGACTCAGATTGCATAGGGTTGGAGACTTCATAGGTGGCTGAGAAAATTACAGCTGAAGGAGAAGCAGGGAGGAGGATGAGTCAGGAGCTGATGAAGAAAGGAATTATGAATAACGAAACAAAAGGCAGCTTTGTATAAGGAAGTGTTGATATCATTTAAGAGGTGACAAATATCTTTCAGAGCAAGAAATTGTCTTACCACATACCAGCCTGTGCCAGAAATGAGGAACGGAGTGTTGGAGGAACTACTTCTAACGTTGGTGTGCATTGATAATTCAAAGGGAGAAAAACAGGGAATAATTGTCATTTGGCTATAACCCCAAATACAGTTTCTAATCATACCCACCTGCAGATATTAAGGACAGCTGGATGGTAGAGGTGCTGTGTAAAACAGAAGTCACATTTTCCATTTACTTCGGTCACATGCACAACCCTTTCCTTTTAAAGCAGAAAAATAAGGCAGTTCAGCTTTAATGACCTGTAGGACAATAGAGAGCTTCCCAACCCTTGGAAGCCTGACTTCTTTACTGCTAAATCAACAGAACAGATAAGGGCTTGCTTAATTTTGAAATCAAGCCTAACCCTTTTCCTGTTCAATAAAGCTCCTAAGCAGCCACTTCCCTTTTTCACTCTGAAGAACCAATGTAAGCATATGTCATCCTCAATCTGCCACATTTTTAACCAGTCAGGAAACAAAATTCATAACATGTGACTTTCATGGTCCATTGTCAAAACAGGACAAGAAATCTTGCACTAATAATTAAACAGAATTTTCAAAATAATTCTATTGCCGTCAAATTCTTACAAATCTTGTGCTGAGTAAAAATGTTGAACCAACATGGTAATTTGTTTAAGAATGGATAATGTTCATCACACTCAAAAAGGAAAGTCAAAGACTACCACAATGCATCTACTGACTTGGAGGCTATTGTTGGAAATCAAACACGTGTTTTTCCTCTGAATATATTTTCGTTCCATCTTTGTGATGAAACTGTCTGTCCCAGATATACACGTTTTTGAGCCTGGATAAGTTGGCCTTCAAATGGCCCAGGAAACAATCAGAAATGGTGATCTGTCAGTGTGCATTTTGAAAATAAGGACAAAGGGCAATTTGTTAGATTCATGATTTGTTACAAATTAGATGTTTAATTCTAATAACACCTCTGCAAAACAGTAAAGTTTAAAAGAAATAAAAAGGAAAAGGAAATGTGAACATGTCCTTCATCATTAGGACCCACAGTTTGCTTATGAAGTATGGCAAGTAGAGAGGGGGCTTAAGAAGTTTTCCTTTGTTTCAAAGTAGACCCTTCAAATGCTTGGGTTCAGCTGCCTCCTGTTTGGTTTCCATTCAGCTGATGTGCTTAGCATAGCTGACCTTCTCTATTCAGTAGAACCCAATTAATTCTTTTTCCTCACTGGCTTTCTCTGCTTCTTCCCTGCCCAGTTCAAAAGGTCAGCTACAGCTACTCCCTTTGTCACAGCAGAACTAGCGAAACTGAAGAGTAATAAAATTATGGGAAGCAGTAAAGTCATAAGAATTTTGTTGTAAATGTTGGCACTGACTTCCCATGTGAAGCAGTGCTCAGAGAGATATGTACTGGAGATGTTTAGAGTAAGATTAGATTTTGAAGCACTTTCTATAAATCCTTCTATATATTTTTCCAAACATGATGGAATAACAAATGGGTCAGGAGAAAAAACTTTCACAATCTTAGCATGGAAAGGGAGCAAATGAAATCTGGGTTTCTCCAGGTCCGTCCCCATAGTTACTACTCATCTGTTCCCCTCTTCTTCCCCAGATACAGACAGCCTGTCTTGCTTTGTTATTTCAATATAAAGAGGAGGAGTAAGGGTACAACGATGGGAGATGAAAAACAGCATGTGGCTTACTCACAACCTTCTACATTTCAGAGGGCTTTCAGAAAGGGATCTCTCATTTGATGAAGATCCTTTTTTCTGTTTAGTCATAAACAGATGAATCCTATAATAGCCTCTGTTTCCTCTACTACAGGAGGTCTGTATGATTAATAAGATCTCCCTGTAGTGAATGCCAAGCCAAACAGATGAATGCAAGGCGCATCTGCTGTAGATTAAACATTTGGAAAAAACATTTTATAAATATTTTTTTCCACAACAACATATCCATATGGCAGTTAACTAGGGTATATATTTAAAACCTTGCATGTACAGTATATAGCCATGCATGTGTATTTAATATACTTATTAAATGAGTACTTATGTTGTCACTCAACAGATAGCTTTCTGATATGACTTTTAATCTATTTGAGATGTCAAATCAGACTGTTTGAAAGGACCACATGTGCTTTATCAAGCAAAACATGAGAAGACACTGCTTCTGAGTGGGTGGGTTAGTAGGAAGCAAACCTTTTATTTTATTATTTCTCAGAAACAAAAATGTGTAAGATAATTACCTGGTTAGTATGACGTAAGTGTAAAATAGCATACACTGACTATAGTTAGAGAGATAAGGTTGTCCTGGGTACAGTGAAAACAGATCCTGAGAGGAAAGTTAAACTAACTTGAGATTTCTTAGCCAAAATTCCTGGCATCTAAATTTAGCTTCACTAACACTTACTGGAGTGATATCTCATTATAATTAATATTTTAGACTTCCTTATCTAACCAGAATGGGTTAAAGAACTTTACAGAAATAAGAAAAATTCCTTTTTTTCTAATCTTTATTGTATAACGGGGAATTCCTTTTTTCTTTCTGTGTCTCTCTGTCTTCTGCATTAGAGGACTGGACAATTTACCTCAAACTAAAACCAAATTCAACAAATAAACATTATCCAGAGCAGCTATTGACACTCTCACATAAGTCAGTCTTGTCTCTTAGTATGTTGTTCTTGTAAGACTTAGCAATATTATTGTAGGCTGACTTTATGATAGACTGGAGTTTTTTTGGTTTACTTGTCATGAAACCTAAGATCCTGATAGATGATTCAAAGAACCTAATTCCTGAAATGTTTTTTAAGAGTTTTCTTAACTGGCCTTCCAGTCTACCAGCCAGAAAGAGGAAAAATCAGTCTTTTGAAATTCCGTATGTGCTTGCTTGTTGTCTTGTTAAGGATTAAGACCTGATTTGTGTGTGTGCATGGAAAACTGGGGCATTTATCTGAAGAGAAGGGCTCTCTGAATCTGAGGCTTGCTCTAGGAATGGCTAGTGCTTGTCAATTCATGTCTGTCTGGGCTCTAAGAATGTGGATTTCCAGACCTTACAGCATGATACTTGCAACCAGACGTGACGTTTCCCCACATACTTTTACAGACTGCAGAACAGAGTAAAATTGCCTAACTGTGCTTTTATCACACAACATTAGGTACTTAGCCGATTCAAACAAGAAAGACAAAAAGTGCCTCATGTTCAAGAAACTTTTAATATTTATGTTCGTTACAGTTTCAGACTTTGCTGCGTAAATGATTTGTTTTCTGATCTTCTTGCCATAGTTTTCCATATGCTTCTCTGAGTGTCCTGAGGGCAGGTGGGAGCACGGAGGTGGGCAGTTCCTTCACTTTTGAAATAGTGGCTTGGTGACTCATATCTCATTCTGCTTTGGAGACTCGTCTCTTCATGGCCTACTTGTCCTTGCTTTGCAAAGTGCTGCTTTACTATTTAAGTAAATGTTTTGGTTTTTTTTAATCAAAACGCCTGTGGATTCTTGGAACAAATCACTGAATAAAATTTTCAGAAACTTCTTAGAAACAGTGGGAAACTGGTGGATTTGATCTGGGAAATTTTAAAGTAGTCCTTTTTGCATTTGGACTGAAAACAAAATGCAGAATGTGAAGCCTGTCTGGACACATCTAATTTTCAAAAGTATCTGTCTTTAGAGTCTTGGTGTGAGCCCTCATTAGCTGTTTGTGATGTTCACAGCAGATTTTTTCTACATGTGTTAGAAACATACCTTAAATTAGTTTGCAGTTAGATTTAGTTAAATGAATTTAGAGAAGGTTACTCTTACTGTGGTTTAACAAAGGCTTATCTGAGACTGGTTTTGATTTGTACCCAATGAATTAAATTTAAATTGATATCATCTAAGTTTAAATTGATTTAATGATGTCTCACAGCCCTTGGTACTGGTTTAGTAGAACTGATTTGAAGTAGCACTTCATTTAAGTCTTCATGAATCCTGGATTCCAAAAATGGGTAACTAAGCTTTTCCTAGCATTACCATAAGGCTTCACCACCTGTAGGCCTCCATGCTAGTGAATTTAGGCAGCTGCTCAAAGTACACAGTGCAAGCCAGAGATAATAAATGATGCAAGCACCTCTAGCTCCGGCTGAATGTTCTGGGTATGAACCTCCCATGCATGTGGGCAGACAGTCCATCCAAGAAGGGAGTTGGGATCATTTCCCAGATGCTCCCACGGCATCCTGTAATAATATGGAAAGATCATTATGAAGGGAGAAGGTGCCCAGACAGTCCCTTTGGTAGCATCAATAGCATTCATCAAGGACATGCTATTCTTAAAAGGCAGATTTCAGCATGCATGGGCCGGTCTGCTTGGATAGCATGTAATCCAGGGAGTTTTGCAAAGAGCCTTCTGCTAGATGGTTACTCTTTGCTCTCCTCTGCCAGGCCTTTGCCAGTGTCTCCAACAATCTTACACAATTGTAGGAGAGCACAGGGTGCTCATTATGGCAAAGGAATATTTCCTTGGGGGAAAAAGATTATTTTTTACATAATTAACTGAAAAATAGCTTATTTAAGTGAGAAAAGGGAGAGTAAGATGGGTTGACAGACTGAATCTTTATTTAAAATTTTATTTAAAACTTATTTAAAACTGAATCTTCATATTTAATCCATTATTTTCAGCTGGTTCACCTCAGAGGTAAAATGGAGTTGGGAAGTTGGTTCTCTCACTCCAGCTAGTGTGCTTCCAAAGAGGTATGGATTTACTGAGCAGTGAGGCATTGGCCTTGTCTCTCCTATTGGCACTAACCTGTATGAGACATGGCTGCTTAATTGTGCAACATCCCCTTCTCTCCCAGTTAGATTAAGACTGGTTTTGCCTCTTTCTATGAACCCTCTAGGTTGTCAGAGGAACAACTGGCGGCTTTGAACAGACTTCAGTCCTCCTCCATCTTTGCCAAAATGCCAAACCACAGTTACCAGCAGAGATTACAGAAAAAACACTTTTAACAAGAAACTTTTAACCACGAAAAGATACTTTCTAGGAAAATGTTTTCTATTTTGCTAAAAAAGAAAATGCGTGTTATTGGAAATACAAACCCTCTTCATTAAAGACAGTAGTTGGAGAAATCTAAACTGTCCTGCTTGTAGGGTTTTTTGTAAAAAAAAAAAAAAAAAAAAGTTTTTTATTGACAAAAAAAAAGAAAAGAAAAAAAAAGCACCCTGTGTTTTCACATGATAAAAAACTGCTTTCTTGATCATCTAGAGTTCAAATGACAGTCAGTGTACAGTTTTGCTGCCTGTGGCTAAGGACTTTTAGCATCTCTACTTTGGCTAAAGATCCAATGCAAACAGTTTGCTGCTGTCTAAGGTGAGAAGTGCATTCAGTGATTAAAAAACAGCTTTGGGCTGGGAAAGGGAGTGACAAACTTTTATCTGAAAATGTCACTTTAAACTCTGTAGATAAGATACCCATGGTTCTCAGCCAATATGTTTTTGTGACTTAGCTGCATTTCCTGCCAGATTATTCAGCTAGATACAGATCCTTTGCTCCTATTGAGTGGAAACCTGAATAATAATTTCAGCTGCAGAAAGCCCTGGTGAATTGCTGGCCTACTTTGCTCTCCCAGGGGGAAGGTGCACTTCTCTAATTCAGGAGCCATTGCTTTGGCAGATGGCTCTATTTACTCAATGAGCAGGTCAGAACAAGAGGAAAAATGGAACATAATCCAACAGTATCCAATTAAAGATAGCTCTGTACAACTGTACCAAAGTCATTGCTGTCAAAACCTCTAGGGAGTGTGTTCATTTTTTAGCCTTGTTTCCTAAGGAAATGAGGCTGTCTGCCTGTCTACCTTTCTGTCTGTCAGTGTCTATCCTCTCCGATTAATTTATGAATCAGTTGGCCATTATCAAGGAAAAATGACTGATGACGTGAGTTTTCAAACATAAGAAATTCCAACAAAGTTAGCAGAACTTGGCAACTGAGACAGAAGGAGACCCAAAGTGCCTCCATGGAGGGAAAAGCAGATGGAAGACTATCTAACCATTCCCAGACTGGAATGCAGATCAGACCTGTTGGCCTCAGCAGGCATATACCGCCTCACCAGTCTGAACCAAGATGGTAGCTAGTCCACTCACCCATCAAAACAGCTGGGGAATGTGGAAGCAGACTGGGGGAACTGTTTGTGGAGGACAAGATGTTAGAGACATAGGAAGAGATAGAGTATGGGAAGGGAAGGGCAGCAAGTAGGGTACACAGGACCCAAATGAGTAAACAACTGCATTTTGTTAGTGGTGTTATTCACAGAAATTCTTGCTAAAATACCAAGTTCTAGGCTAGATTATATAATTCGATAAAAACACCACACAGGAACCTGTCACCAAAGCATGCTAGCATACTCTTGGCAACGGCATGCTTGTAAAATGAAGAAGCTAGCAAAACATAAAACATTGATGTTGCTTTCAGAGAAGAACATGGCCATTGTCTCCTCACAAAGAGCTAAGCCCTGATCCACACACTTGTAGCGAAGCTGTAACAAAATCATAGTGTATGAATCTTTTTAGCAGTAGACTTCTGTAGCACAACTACTCATCTGGGTGCAGTTATAGTGCTACTAAAATGCTGTGCCGACTTAATACCTAAATAACTGTATTGGGGCTAGATACTGCTCTAATAATCCCAACCTGGGTAAAGTAGTACCAGGTTTGGGGATAGAAAAGCTCTTAGAAAAAAAGATTTGAAAAACCAACCAAAAAAACATTATGGGTTCCCAAAAAGTTGAACCTTGTGTGTATTAAATTTCATCTCTGTTTTGACTGAAGCTCAAAACTGGTCTTGGAACCAGATGTAAACATTAGTATTATTATGGCTTTTTAAATGCTGAACAAGAAAAATACCATTTGCTTCAGTTTTCCTGGAATTGAAAGAGCAGTGAGAGATGGCAGAGCAGGTTCAAGTTCCAGCTGATTATTGTATTCATTAGAAACGGGCTGTCTGAAGCAAACAATATAGGCAAAGCCTGGAGAAAGCAGGGTGAGAGTGTTTGGGTTTTTTCCTTTGTATGATTTCCCCCCAGCAGATTAGATATATGGAACTATCTCAAGACATTTATCATTTTGTTGGTAAATAGGTGTGCACTTGTTCTGGGATTTTAGTCCCTAACTATTCACTTTATCCAAGGGAGAAAGGCAAAAACCTAAGTGAAGCTCAAACAATAAAACCTTAGCAATGGGTCAGGCCAGTTATTATTACATGATTTCAGGCTTTGAAAGGTCATTTATGTTTTCCAAGTTGGATTTATTTTTTACACTTATTTGTAATATTACCTTGCTGTGTTTCATAATGTCAAGGAAAATGTCTGGTTTCAGGCCCAAAATATCAAAGCAACATTTTCAAAATCACTCAGCACTGAGCCAAATGTTTTTCTGTTGGAGTCAGTGGTAACAGTCCCATTTGCCTTAGCAGGCTTGGACTAGTGCTGAACATTATGGAAATCCACCTTTGTTACCATTTTTGCAGGCAGGCTGCAATTCTCCATATTCCCCTTCCTTCTCCTCTTCCATAAGCCTACTTGTATGTGGCAAGATTTCTAGTATGATAGATAAAAACATGACAGTTATGAGTCCTGGATTCACTTCCTATCCTTCCTAATGACTATAGGTTAAATCACAGGACTGTTTTATGCCTCAGTTTACACCTAAGTAAGTGACACATAAAATCCCCATCTCAGAGGGCTTCACAGTTCACCAACACCTGGGAATGACGAAACTGCTGCTTAAACAAGTGCCAAGTGTATATTATGGAATAAACTGTTCTGTAGTGTTGCAAGAAGTAATATAGATTAAGCTGATGCAATCTAGACATATGTCTCCATCTGTGCCTCCATGTTAGAGAGTTATTCTGGATACCGACTGCAACAACCACGAATTCCCCTAGCAAGGAAAATCATGCTTTAAAAAATTTGATAAGGCAAATCTATTGTTGATATACCCTTCCAAGTAACTTTGCCATTGGCTTTGTCATGATGAAGACAAAAAAAAAAGGGAGCATAGAAAAAATTAATTTGCTGCTCTAATAACTAATTCAAAGCTAGGGTTTTTTTCATGACTCATCTCCCAGTCACCACACTAGTGAAACACATCTGTCTGCTGCAGCGGTAGGTAGAAGAACATGCTTGGTGCCATATTCTTAAGAATAGGGCGTTTTCGCCCACTCAAGAGATACCTTATGTCTACAGTTGTAAGTATTTCCAGATAAAAACTGTTAGTACTCAGATTCTCTAATCCTCTAGACAAGATAAAAAACCCAACATTCCCCTATCATTGTCTGCCCTCTCCTGTACCTTGCATTACTATCACATCAGCTTAGAATAAGCTGGTAAGTATACAATAAATGCGTTCTCTCCACTATGTCTATATGGCAAGAATATTTCCTTCAACTTGTATTCGATACCTTGGTTTATGAACATTATCATTTTTCCTAATAGCCTGTTTTACTGCAGACAAGAATTGCTGTGATATAAGGGTATGATCCATACGTAGGGCTTTTTTTTGTGGTGAGAGTTTGGTAGCATAGTGCCATTAGGAATATTGTTCTTCACCCTGGATAGATGTGCAGTACTGGCTGAAGCAGCTCACACACCTCATGGACTCCCAGAGAACTGATAAATTGGAACTCCTCCTAGAAGAATATTTCTTCCTGCTGTGATACTTGTACAAATTCCTCTGTCATGCTAGCTGGAAGCAGGGAACAGAGAAAGGTTTTGGCCCCAGTATGATGAAGAAGCAAAGAATAAAATTCTGGTCCTCAAGCACTGCTTTTAGTGAGGGTAGTTGTTCAGTCAGTGTATCTCAAATTGTAGTATCCATTTGTGGAGGAAGGTAGAACTGCTTGTTCAAGGTCTCAGATTTCACATGAGAGAGCAGGGATAGTTCTTTTAAGTTATTGCATGTCTTCCTGTTTTCCTGCTTTCTGAAAAAATAACAAACTTGAATTGTACCTTCTTTGTCCTTGTTTAGGGACACGATCTAGGAAAAGGCATGAATTAAAACCATGTATAGGTAACTGTAAGTTTTAGTTCATTACTTCTGAAATTAATAATACCAATTAATATTAATACACATTTATTGACTGGAAAAGATAGGGATTCAGCAGAGGAAGGGACCTTGTTTCAATGGATAAGATTAAACCTAAGACTCTGGTTTAATTAGAGAAAAAAGGAAAATCTCTGGCTCCTCCTGTTCTGAGTTCTTAGCCATAAAAATGTTTTATAATATCAGAAAGCTATGGTGTACAAAAATTTAATATTGATCCCATTAAAACTTCTGTAGGTGCTCCAGTTTACACTGAGAGAGATAAACCTTGTGCTCAGGATCATGTGTGGCAGTGAGTATTTGCATGATGTAGTTTTTGAGCAATAAAGCTCAGCAATACTAACTTCATTATTTGGTTTTGTTGTCAGATGGTCATAATTCCACTGAATCTGGGATTACAAAAATCTCAGTAGTAGTGCACTTTTTAATTTAATATGATCTGGAAGATCTTATGAATTTTAAAATGTTTCTTTTTCTAGCCTGATTGAAAGACTTGTTAGTAACTTCACTTCCTGAGGGAAATCAAAGTACCCATTTATACAGTCTCCAGCCAAATACATTTGGGAGAACGAAACAAGTCTGATTCCTCCATCTCATTTGAGCTAACCTCCCAAACATCACTGCCTAAGCCAGGAGACCAAATAGGAATCTAGAGGTGATCTTATTTAGGACCTTCTTAATGAGATTGAACATAATGTGTTCCCTTTGTTGCTAAAATTTTCTTCTGAATTACTTTTCCATACAGTTATTAACTATGTTGTCAGGGCTTATATATCAAGTAAGAGAATTAAGCACATGTTTTGATGAAAGTCACCAATTAAAAAATTATTTCTTGAATAAATTCATATCTTGATGAAATTAAGGAACTTTGGTGTATCCATAATAATGACAACAGGTAGGATTTACTGTCTGAGGGTCTGCAGCACTAAGACTTTTGGCAAACTGGAGTTTCTTTCTAATCTGGGATGCTGTAACCACAATGGCCCTTCAGCGATTTGGAAATGCTAATGTTTGCAGAAATTAGCTGAGTGGTTTACCATGTCTTAGATAATGCATTTATTTTTCATGTCAGTGGGCCATTGATTTTATAATTTTTCTTTTTTTGTTTGCTTATTATTTTGTATTCTTTATTTGTTGTTCATATTTTCATATTTCTCAGTTAAAACTGTCAAACATTGGCAGTAATCTAACTGAGAAGCCAAATGGCTCAACTCTCTCAATTTTTCTCACCTGCTCCTGAATTGCACTTAAAGAGGAAAAGAAATTGTAGATCAAGATCTTGGTCTCTATACTATACAATAACTTTCTTCTTTCAGGGTCAGCTTCTGTTAAAAATCTGCTCTTTTATTTTGACTTTAAAAGGGGGGTAATTTCACATTCAGCATTCTCTCTTGGCACTTAGGGAGAGATTTTGAAAGGTATAAATGGCAGGTAGACACCTAATTCCCATGGAAAGTGTCTGTAACACCACTGTAATGTCAGTCAAATTGTGCTGGAGATGAGATTGCTCACTGCCTGCACAAAACACTCCCATAATGTAGGATTTTGTGCACCAGTTATGTGAGCCACTTCAGAGTGTTTTGTGTCCTGACACAGTGGTGGGAGCTACTATTGCCAGTGATGATACCATCTGACCCAGCTCTGACAAGGGTCAGAACTAGGTATACTGCTGTAATGCACACTTATTCCTCTTAAGGTGATGCCTAGAAGTGTAGGATGTTAGGATTTTTTCCCCAAAAGTGGGAAGGCTAAGGGAGGGTTTGTACTACCTTCTCATTCCAACTGATTAACTGGCATGTTGGGCACTCCCACATCCCATGACATGGTTGCCTGCCCCCTTAAGTTAGCCTGGAGCTGCCTCCTCTCTGCACATTGTCTTAACATAGAGGTTGTTCTGCTGTCCTTTACAGCCTCTGACATCCTGCAGCTCTTGGGCAGTGTGAAGGTCATGGGAAGCTCAGAGCATGCTGAATTTTACACATACTCTCATGCCTAAAGACACTGTAGAATCAAGGTCTTCCAACATTAAAATAAATTGTTGTTCTTAAAGAAGACATAATTATCTAGTCTTCACTGAAATCAAAGCAATTAGGAAGGAATAAGTCATCAACAGCAATAATCCTTCTTTAGTTCAAAGGCAATTTCTTAAAAGCCCTATATAAAAAATGCTCCAAATTGTTGGCTCCAGTCCTTAGAAAGCCCCATGCAACTATGTCAGTATAAATCCTCACTTGGAATTTGCTTAAGCAAGTTCTTAGCCTGAAGCACATGACTGCTCAGACCAGTCACATGCATGACATTAAGATGCCATGTGCACAGGCTGCTACAGCCATCGCCATCTGGTGTAGAAATGATGAAGGGTGAGGTGATGTTTGTTGCAGGATGTGAGTAATGAAGCAGGACCAGGGCTCATTACCCAGTCTGTTGAAATGAAACACAACCCAGTCAAGTGCACATTCTTGGGCTATTTATGAACCCTTCCATCTCTCCATCTCCCACCTGAAGCTGACTCATACAGCTACACGCCTTAGGTGGGAAGGTGTTTCATGCAGAAGGAGACCTGCTGGGCTTTCCACTCTCTGCCCTCTGGTGGTTTCAGAAGCCTGCTGAAACGTGATATAAACATGGCTTTATCTTGTGCAGATGGGCAAAGTATTTTTCTCTTGCTGTTGTGTCAAAGCATCATGTATAATTCAAACAATATTTATAACATTACTAGAAATAGTCAAATTACTTTGTTTTGAAATCATGTAGAACATGGCGAAATCAAATGAAATTAAAATGAAAAATGCCCTTTAATTTCAGCCTGTACAATCAGACGCGCATGTGTGCAAATGGATTAACATGCCAAAAACATAACTTGAGGCTAGAAGTGTAACATCACTCAGTAAATTAACATCAATAATTATAAGCTGTAAACAGTAGCAGATATAATTAAGATTTGAGGCCCAAGGGTTGTATATGCCTGACTGCAACTGACATCATCAGACACTGTGATCTTGATGTTCAAGTCCCCTCCGGAGACAGCAAAGTTACAAACATTACCCTACATGGAAATAAAGTGTCAATGTGTTAGGAGGATTTGCGAAGTTCCTCTCTTTCTCTCTCTCTTTTAAAAACACACAGTGCTCTTTCTAAAAGATGAAAGTAAAGAGTTTTCAGTTTTCCTCTGTGTGATTCCATTGTAGCGCCTGCTCTCCTTGCAGCTGAAGATGTGTTAGAACATCATGTCAAAACATTATTTTTCAAAGGGTTAAATTAAATGAGCTGTTACAGTACCCTGCAGATAGAAAACTATCCCAAAAGAG
Source organism: Elanus axillaris (assembly GCA_026212715.1). Classification (NCBI taxonomy): domain Eukaryota; kingdom Metazoa; phylum Chordata; class Aves; order Accipitriformes; family Accipitridae; genus Elanus; species Elanus axillaris. Next base: position 26,398,976 of record JANZLQ010000009.1, on the reverse strand, counting down.
TAGAGGATATTGCTTTGTTAAATTTGTAAGGGGGGAAATAAAAAGGAGAGAGGGGAGGAGGAAAGGGCTAAGATAACTACACTGTGAGCTTCTGAGCTGTGTGGAAAGAAAAAAAAAAAGGTGCTTGTGTTTGAAATATCATTTCAGAGCTCTGAATCATAACAACAACAACAACAATAACAATAATAATATTAATGAAAAAATAGCCAGGGTAGGGGTTTCAAGTGAAACTATTTGAACGTTTTTCAGAATGTGGAGATTATCGGTACCTTTAAATGGAATATTCAGAGCTTTGCAAAAAAAAACATTAAAGAAAGCAATGGAGTACTCATCATTATGGGGAAAAACCACCAGCCTGTTTTTAAGAGCTAGTGCTTCAGCAAAGAACGCAGCATCACAGAGAATTGGTTCACATTTTGATCTAAGAACTGGACTATGATAGTACATTTTGTGGGTATAATTTGCCTTTAGAGATACAATTTTCAATGAAGTATTTGTATCACTGAAACGCCTTCTGTGGAAGTCCTTACACAAGTACAAAGTGCCTTATGTTGTGTAGAATTTTCCCTATCTCTAGGAACAACTCTTTGTGTTATTTGTGCACCCAGAGGATGGTGATGTAAAGGCCAGGCTGCTTTGGTAGGGGTGGGTATCAGAAATTACTCCTATTCCAGGTTCAGAATGGCCCTTGTTTCTGCACATAACCCAGATATGAGACATGGGACAAAGAGGAGAAATTTAAGTGCTGACAGAACTTGACCCTGTCCTTCTGAGACAGATCGAGGTATGTCTCGTTAGTTCTGTTCTTCACAATTGTATAATTAATACCAGGTGATGGTAGCTGCCCTCTTCGTAGCACTGAAAGATAGTATTTGTATTTTACTGGCAGAGCAGTAAAAGGTGGCCTAAGTGTCCACAGGAGAAAAGACCAGGAACGTCATTTTGTCCTTAAAGTCAGGGAAAGTAAGTCTGCGCTAGCAGTTCCGGAATCCGCACTGATGTGAATGGGTCCTGGGTGATGTTAGGGTAATACTTCCAATGACTTCAATGTTTACAGCCTTTCAGTGTTTGTAGGGTCTGCCTCTCAGGTGTCTTTGAAAGGGTCCTATCAGGGTTTTAGCAGAGCTTGTAAAATTCACAAACTGATACAGCAACGTTACCACACATTTTTACTACAGAGGGAACCTGTGCCACGTTAAGCTGTCTCTCACTTCAGGGAAACATGAGTGCAGTAGGTATGTCTGCTGTAGTCCATAAGACTGCACAAGCAGCAAAAACATGATCCTAAGTTGCTTGCTGGTTAGGGGAGGAAAAAATCGGTGGACACATCCAGTGCTCAGGGTTGAGTTCATACCAGACATGGGACCAATACAGACTCATAGCATGGCCCTCTCTCTGTCATGTTTAATAACCTGCTGGGGAACACCCTGAACACAGTACTAGCAGTCTGTCTGGCACACTGCACTATGTGGCTGTACCAGCTTTCTCAGAGCCTTTCCTATAGCAGTCCAGTAATTGGTGTAAATGTGCTTTTACTCACACAATATAGCAAAGAATAGACGAGTCTGATCATAAACAGAAATGAATATAAATTCTCTCAAAGAAAACAGCCTTTGAAGAGTGTTGAAGTTGTCCTGTCAAGCAAAACAGAAGCAAAGCTTTCAGTTCTTGGCTTAACAAAAGAGCAAAAAGCAACTGAAGCTTAGCAGAATTGCTTGCCTGTTTGTAGTGATCCTAGTGGTTTGTGGGCAGGCCACATCTTAGGAAGTTATTGCTGGTAACAGACACATACAAAAAGTAGATTGGAAAAAAAGGAGTAACAAGTTTGTCTTGATCCTCCTGAAATATTTTTGTTTCCACTAAAAGATACAGAAATGGTCATTTCACAGCAAGAAACTGCTTGGCCAGGAAATTATTAGATGAGGAATTTTGCTTCAGTTGATTTTTTAAAAAAAGGCAACCTCAAACCAAGGCTGCAGGCTGGCTGCATTCCTCCTCCTCCTCCTCCTCCTCCTCCTCCTTCTTTACTCTCAGTGCCCTGTCATGTTGATAGAGCTGTGTGCATGTGCTCAGTGCCCGGAGACATGTGGAGGTGGAGGTTGGCAAGGCAGCAACGTGCACAGTCTACAGTCACTGCAGGGCTGCAGTTACTTATAGCCGGGGCTGAGGAGCTGACTTGGTGTGGAAGCCCTAGGCTGCTTGGGAAGAACAGAGACTGAGCGAGCTGCTCAGCTATTTCCCCCCCTCCAGTCTGATGTTAACATCCTCATTCTGCCATCTTAGACTATTTATTGCCTACTTTACCCATATCACCCTCTAGCCCTTCCTGGAAGTCAAACAAGGTGAAGACAGCTGAAGTCTTACTCTAACTTGCAGTACCTCTATAAATCTCTTAGTAAAGAGCCAGTGTAGCTTTACAAGTGTGATGTCTTTTTATTTTATTATCCAGCATGCAGTACATGAAGCTGTTTTCCCACCATGTATAAATTTAGTGAGGGAGAAAACCCAATCTTTCCCATCTCTCTGCCATCAGCTGCCTTTCTGAGATCAAGAAGCATGTGGAAATGCTTCTACTGCCTAAATTCTGAATGACTAGAAAATAGGTTAAAAGTGCTACTTTGTACTGTAGCACTTTACAAAAGTGTGTTTTGTTTGACAGGACTTAATAAAAAAATCTTTTAATCTCTGTCACTGTGGGTAGGTGGGAAGGCCACAAAGTCTAAATGTTTTAAAGGAAAATTTTAATTAGTATGCAAATTTGACTTTCTGCATTAAAATGTCATTTACTAAGTAAATGTTGTTGCACTGGAAGTTCAGATATTTGATCATTTTCTGTCAAGGTGCCTTTGCAAATTTCCTGAATGTAATAACAGCATTTCAAAAACAAAATGAAATTCTCCTTTTGTTGCAATGCATTGGGTATGCTCCACCAAAGGCTATGTGACTAGAATATCTTATGTCAGCCACCAGCTTATACTGCTGTTTCTCTTTCCCCCAATTTGCAAATTCTGTTCTCCTCTCAGTGCTTGCAGAGGTTTCCTGAAACAGGGGAGCCAAGAAATATACCTCTGCATGTCATAAATTTAAATCATTGAAGCATACTGACAAAATGATTACAAAAGCTATTGTAGTCATTAAAGTCAAAGGAAGTAGTCATTGAGTTATTGTCAATTACCACTGAAGGTTACAACAGTGATTAGCATTTACAGTATTTGGAAAAGGCTTATGCACATTTTGATAGTTAACTAATTTCATTGTCTCAATAAAATACACATATTCCTGTCTGCTGAAGAAGGACATGAGCAAGATCAATGGTTGAAGGCCCAGACTTGCTTTTAACATAGAGAAAAATAATGTTCTAATATAAAAGTGATGGAAAAATAATTGCAAGGGGGGTGAAAAGGGAGGGAGGGCAGAAAATTTAGTAAAGGCAGGAAATTCCAAGTTTAGTTTCTTTCGTTCAGTGTCTGTGGGGTCGGTGGCTGCTTCTAGCTGCCACTGAATGAATGTACTGTCTCAAACTACACCTTATATGGAGCTCTTCAGGGATCAGAAAACATTGCACATGGGAGCCATATGTTCAGCCCTTGCCATAATTTATTGAGAGCTGAGGTTCAGGGCTGAAAACTGATTTAAACATCCATATTTAGAGCTCTTAAGTACAAAATAAGGTACAAATTGTCACGAAAGTTGAAGACAGAAGAGAAAAAGCTGTGACCCAGCATAGAAGGGGTTTTGGAAAAAAAAAAAAAAAACAGTGGCTGGGGGAATTTGGTTTCTAGCAGTGCTGAGGAGCCTGCCCTGCTGAATACACAATCCCTTACTAACAGCTGCAATGTAAAGGTCTAACAAGGCTGATGAATGTAAGAGACATGAAGGTTTATTCTGAACTATGTGCTCACTCTATCTGTCAAAGCCCAAGGGAGAACCAACCTCTCCAGTGTGGAGGGTAAGGGACTACTCTTTCTACCCTTGCTTCATTTAACATAGATGCAAATTTGCCTGTCATATCCACAGACACAGTAGAGCACAAAAGTAATGTAGCCCTTGGTAGACCTTTCAGGTTTAGTGTATGTGTCTGTATATTTTCAGAAACTGGATGTCCCACATGAGCATAAAATGTGCGATTAGGTGTTCCTGATCTGGAGGCTTCTTGCAGTAAATCTAAAAATTATATGTAAGCCATTGCAGCTATGGTGAGGTGTTCTCAGTGTTCCTCACAGTCTCATGCTAATTTGCTCATACACTTACTCTTATTGTCACCTTGGCTGGAAGCTTCTGCAGGTCCATGAAGAGTCACTAACCTTCTGATCTTGAAGCTGCCATTCACTTCAGCGTTGAGACATGTTAGCAGGAAAACATGGCCTATTAATGCCTGTGCCTCACCTTTGAATAAACACCAGACATCAGTTCCTGCCATTGTTAATTTGGCCCTTTTGATGAGCATGAAATTTGTGTGATGAAAGGACCTATAGCAGATTTTCCTTTTGCATAATAGACATTTTGCTGGTTAAAAAAAACAGAAACTCCATTGCATATGAATGTTTTCACTGTGTTAGCAATTTTCATATCTTATTGGCAATGTTCTAAAGCAATGAAGATTCAGACTGCTCAGATCCCCAGAGATCCTCATAATTACAACAATGACTGCTGGAGCATGAAAAAAAGCCATTTGGCAAAATGGCCATCTTGGCTTCCTCTGTCTCTTCCTCCCCTCTCTCTGACTTCCAAGTCCTGTTTGCTCAGTTTACTAGACAAACACATTGTTTGCTATTTGCCAGGGTAGATGTTTGTTTAGTTTGGCACCTTCTGTTTCCTTCCCGAGACTGAGGAAAGTCATACTGTTCACTATATTTTCTTTTCTGTTTAGAGTACCTCTCCACCACCAGCCAAGGTGCAGAAAAGAGGAAGGACAATGGTCGCTTTGAAAATTATTTATTCAGCTCATGAAAAGTGATTCCATGTGCTAGCATTTCTAGGACCTTAACCACTGTCTCCTGTATTCTATAAATGGCACATAACAAAACGCAGAGGACATCTAACTGGATTGTCTCACTGTGCAAAGAGGCTGTATCCAGCCATTGAATATTTTTATGTAGAGAACAAACCCTCTTTTTTGAAAGACCATGAAGATCCCAACTTGAACTGACTCATGCTCTGATCCAGCTGGGTCCTGCTTGAATAATCTTGCTATGCAAAACTGTTACTGCTCAAGAGAGTGTTTGCCCTGCAGTCTGGACCGACGACTATGCAGAGTCAGACTGGCTGAAGAAAGTCTGCATAAAACCTATGGGTCAATTTAGTGATGATTTGAGGGCTTAAGAGGTGTGAAGACAGGGAACTGGCTTTCTCTGTCAGAAGACATCTTGCCTTTAGTAAGGCCTGAGAGAGAACGGAGAAATAGCTTTACAGACCAGCATATAAATCACTAGATGCTGTAGCATTAAGACTCACCTGTGTTCTAAATGAAACTCTTGCCACTGAAGTCCGTGTTCTGGGAGTCTCGGCAAGAGTTTGGATTTATTCCTACCCCTTTATTCCTCCCTTCCATCTTTTTTTGTGTGGCTGGCACAGTGTGTTTTCTCCTTGCAAATTCCTTCACAAATCTTTGGCTTTCTGCATATGTCCTCTACTTCTTGCTTTACTCATGCATCTGGTTTCTTTAAAGTTCTGTGGCTTTATATACCTTCCCTCCACAAAGGATGGCTTTACATACCAAGCAGCAGATCAGACAACTTAACTCTAAATGGATCCAGTACAACAAAAGGATGAAGAGATGTTCTTGGTTTACTCTAATAAACAATATAGTGCCATTGTTGCTGATCGGCTTGTGAATTTTCAACATATCCAGAGAAAATGACTAGATTTATATATATATAACTATCAATGCAGAACTGGGATTTATCTACATGCTCTATGTACCCATTTTTCTGTAAATAAAGAAGAGCTGTAATTGTCATCAAAATTATTTGTTTCAATTTGAATGCCTATAAACAATGAATAGGCCATGCAGGTTATTCATTACAGACTGAAGAAAACTATATATATTGGCTTGTTACCCCTTCGCAGAAGCCAGGCAGAAACTATCTAGGTTTTGCGGTATGGAGCCGACATGGTCATGAATGAGTCGTCTAGGGCAGTGCTGCCTGTGATTTACACTGCTGCATGCCACCTGGCACTGCAGGCTTTCCCAGTAATGCTGTTGTATTTATTCCTGCTGTGCTATTAACTAACAGACTTACTGGAAACTTCAGCAAACCTTGCTGTGAGTTTCACATTTCTATTTTGCTGCAAACTTCTTCACTTTTCTAGGATGCAGTCTCAGACAAGCCAACAGAAGCAAGAGCTTTGTGAGCATATGCAGTTTGGTATATTATTTTTATTTCCTCAATATTATTTGTCTCAGGAAATCACTTTGGAATTAGTTCTGTCTTTGATCCACTGGAAAAATTCTTACCTGCATCATCACAAGTTTTCTTACAAGAAATATTCCTAATTCATGGAACTGTCTTACTAGCTTCATGTGGGCATCTTCTGCACAACGGGAATAACCTTTCTGAAAAAAAACCTCCCAAGCCAACATTACCCAGTGGAACAAATTCTACAGTTGTTAATAGTACTGACAGCTTTCAGGGACAAAGAAGTGGTGCCAGTGTGACTTGGAACTGAATTTGGCTGAGCATTCTCCAGAAGAGTGAATCAGAGCCTTGTATATGGCAACAATATCATTCTCTTGATTCCTTTCCTGTCTCATTGTTATCATATCCTCCTTATTTCTTGATTTTATAGCTGCCATATATGGACAGACAGTTTCAAAGATTTTCATATTACAGCCTTCTAAATCTAATTTTCTTAGCCATCATATTATATAGCCAATTAATTTAATAAACCCTTTCTGGTTTAGATCATTGCCCCAGGAAAGCAGCACTTTCTGTTTTCTGTCTCATTCTCCTAAAATATCAGAATATCTTTAATGCTGTGGAAGTTCTCTGTCTTCATTCCTAACCATAGCTGCAGTTTTAGTGTTGTCAGCAGATACCAACATCTTACATTTGATATTCTTATTTAAACCATTCAGAATGGGTATCTTTGCAACCCCCTCAATAGTCTTTGATGACAGATGAGGTTATCTCTGGATTTGTGGTATTACTTTATGAAATCTGTGGAATTTACGGAATGCAAACCTTTTCATGATTTTACTTAGCTGGAAAGGTAAAAGACAGGATGTTGCTGGAAGTGATCCAAAACACAGTGACATCAGTGGGAATCTTCCCACAGACTTCAAGAGCCTGTAAAGCACCAGTGCAAATGTTGTGACTGATGAACAGAAGATAACTGACAGATACCCCTTTTGGCCATAAAGACTTTGTGATGCAGCTAATTTCAGTTTCTTAGACAACACGTGTGTGCTGAAATATTTAACTCCCTAAAGCATAACTATTCTCTTCAATTCGTGACTCCTTCCAATAAAGTGTAATATAAAATGCCTTAAAAAAGGCCACCAGCCAAATTCTTCTCTTGTTTATGTGTTCATAACAGATCAGTGAACAAAATTCTCCTTTCACTTCCATTGGTATGAGAGAGGTAACTATTTAAGCCTAGTGAATGACTATTGGGGGGAAAAAAACATTTTATGAGAAACAAAAGTGAGCCTGCTGATTTCAGCTCAACTGCATAAACATAAGTGAAAGCAGAATTGAGTCCTTATTATTTCCTGTCTACTGCATTTCTCTCATTTTGTCATGGCAGCTGTGTAGATGGAAACTCCCAAGATTTCTACAGCCAAGTCATCTTTCACCAATAAAGCTATACTGACTCACAGATTAGACTGTCCCACTAAACCTGACAAACAACATTTAATATGTCTCAAATTGCATCCGGGCAGATATCCCTGTAACTACTGTCTCTACCATGCAGATGTTTCCCATCTATTTAGGAACAGCTTTGATGGTAAGGCAAGAGGCTTGCCTGCTCTTACGCAGTTTGGAACTCACAGAGATGTGGTGGGCTAATGGTGCACCCAGTCTTTTCTCTCTGCAACTGTTTCTGTGCATTTCATAATTATCTTGCTGCCATTTAAAAGGGAAATACACTGGTGCTGCCTATCATCTCCTTTGTAAAGACAGAAACTAAGTGAAGCTGCGGTCTGTCTTTGGAGGCCTCCCTACGTGACTCCCACTGAGGCTGAGGGGTCTCCTATGTTTCTGAAAGAAATATTTAACACTTTTTCCTAATTCCCGCCCCTCCCCCATTTTTCACAGAAACCATTCCCTTTTACCTTTTGCTAGCAAAAAAATAGAGTTTTTGAACAATGTAGGGCTGTTATTTGCTGTTCTGTGTTTCTTTTCCTCTTCTAACTATTCTTTTAACTTTCTCCAGCCTTGGGTTTTTTTGAGACTAGCTCTCCCCAGTCTGCCTCCTTCCCAGATTGTTTGTGTTTGAAAGACTTCTACATTTTGCTGGTGCTAATCTTCACATCCTCACTTATTCCCATTGGCCTCTGTTGCCCTTTCCTGTTGGGATGGATTTCAGTTGTATCCTCTCCAATTGTTCTTTAACTTTTTCCAGCTCTGTGCAGTCAGCTTTCTGGTGCACCATAGGACTCCAATTTGAAATTCCTCTGGGCAGTTCACATTTCCTTAAATTTCCATAAGGTGAAAAGCATTTGGGATTCTTGCATGGAGGAATATTTCAAATGTAATGATAAACCTGTCCCAGATGTGCAAAGGTCTGTATCAGGAGAACAATCAACAAGATGAATGCAGCACAGACATGCTTCCTTGGTTATTCATATGTGTATCTGATTGACCTATGTGACAAATAAGCCCTTGTGCAAATGCAGGTATTTCCCTACCTAGCAGCGACACCAGAGGACTGCTGACCAAGCTGTTGTAGGATCCATGATGGCCAGGACTTCTCACCACAGCAAAAGCCTTGACTACTGAGTGAAGGGGTAAGACCTTTTGCTGCTTGCTGTGGGCCAGCTGCTGGAAAAGATGTTAGTCAGCACATTGCGCTCATGTTTTACTCAGTTCACTTGCTCCAGTAGGTCCTAGGGATCATTTTTATTAATTCTTTAATATTAGAACTAAACCAGACCAGATTTTGATGCATGATGCTACTTCCAAGGAATTAAATGGCAAAAATCCAGCTGAAGTCAGTGGGTGCAGGAAGAGCATCTGACACAAGCCAAGATATTCACAGTCAGAACTACAGCTCTGGCCTTCTAGAGCTTGATGTTTGGAAGCAGACAGCAATCACAATGTGAGCAGATGCTCTGTCCTTCTTAACCTCCCATTTCCTCTCTTTTGTTCATATGTGCCAGAGATTCACAGAGATTCTTTCAAAGGCAGGGCTTTTTTTCTTCATCCACCTTCCGGTGTTCTGCTTTGCTTGTTTCTTTCACCTTATCTTAAAAAAGAGAAAAGTAAAACTAGTTCTGTGAGACTACAGGGAGGAAAAAAAAATTGCTCTAGAGTCTCTTTAGGATTTTGGCTAGAAGCACAGCATTATGGTTAGCAACAAAAGACACAGCATTGCTTCCAGCGAAATCATCATTTACTTCAATGTGAGTAAGATTAGGCCAGGAAAGAGACAACTGAGTTTAATAGAGGAGAAACTGACTTTGGCTAAAACAATAAGCCGTACTCCATCCTGCAATGACAACTGTTTAGATCCAAGACTCAAGGAGGTATTGCTTTTCCTCTGTTACTATCCCCAGTGGATTCTCCTCATTACTCAAACAAGTTTAACAATCACTCTTTCCCTCTCTCTCTAGCAAGATCTTTTGTCCATCCTAATTCAACCTACCCCCTTAACTCATGCGGTGGAGTGGAGGTCGTTCAGATAAGCACAAACTGTGATTAGGCCGTATTTTCTGAGTAAATAATATGTGGGTGGGAAAAGGAAGAAAGCGGGGGGGAGGGACCAACCGAGCAAAAGAGGCAGGGTTTTGGCAGGGTTACAGAATTGTGGAAAGCTTCTTGTAAGTCTCAAGCTAAAAATGGGAGAGGTTTGCATTAAAAAAGAGTTTTACTAGATCCTGCAAATTGGCATTTTTGGTGATTAGGTAGACAGGCTTTTTTCATTTTTAATAACTGTTAATGCTGAAACACTGTTGTAACTCTTCTGTTACAAGCCTCACTTTCAAAGGGCAGCATAGGAGGGGATCCCCTGGAGCTGGAGGCCTGGGTGCTCTGGGGAGTGTTAATGCAAGTGTTAGCATCTGTTTGGCTTTGCAGCTCTGTGCTTAGCCCACCCCAAACTGCATTTGCACACTACTATGCAATTCACTTCTTGTGGCCTCAGTTTGGTCCAGAGAAAGTATACATTGTGAGCCGTTAGGCCAGTCCTTGACACTGGGGCATCGTGGGGAGTTTTGTACTATGGTGGTCTATGAAGCGGCAGTCAGGAACCTGCCTGTGCTGCCAAGGTGTAGGGAGTGCTGCTCTCGCTCTTTTCTCAAAAATTGCTAGACGCCTATATGAAGAATGATCCCCTTCATAGGAATAAAAAGCAGCAACATGTTATGCACGATGCCTTCGGCAGCTGCAGCCCAAACAAGAATTACATTCTTTTCACAGCCCCTGGCAAGCTGATCTCAGGATTTGAAAGGCAATGTAATGTCCTTTTGAGGGGCTCAGCCCTATCTTCTCATGGAGCTATTGCTGTCAGAATTCATTCCTGGCAAGCTCTTGGGCCTTCTCATTCCAGAATTCAGGCCCACTCACTCCTAAACCATCTGTTACTTTCAGCCTGCTGCTCCAGCACTCAGGTAGATAGACGTCAGCCTCTTTTGAAGTCAGGTGCATTCTCAGGTATCTTCCTCTTCCCTATGCTAGCTGGATTAGGAAGCATTTTACTGTTTGGAGGCAGAGAGGTAAGAGATAGTAATGAACTTGCAGCGAATGTCAGTATTGACTGTCAGTGTGTACCTCTGTCATCTGAAATGCTTGATCTGTTATGTGACCACCCACACTGAAGCCTTACAAAACTGCCATCCTAGATACCCTGTCTAATCCTCTTCCTTTCATAATGATGGTAATAATGACGAAGGAAACAATAACAAGTGGTAATTTTAATTCAGCTATGTCAACATGTTACTTGCCCCATGCAAGTGTTTTGCAAGATTTTCATATCCTCTTCCAGCCACTAAAAAAGGAGTAGGACTAGAACTGCTAAACAGTATAAATCCTTTTTTTTCATGTCCTTCTCATATATATATATATATCTCCTGTATGTGTGTGTGCATATATATCTATATCTATCTGCTGTATTTTATCACTTTTTCTATGAGGATGTTATGGAAGACAACACTGGAAGCCTTACTACAGTTGAGATAAACATCCACTGCTCTCCCCTCATCCACCAAGCCCATCATTTCATAACAGAAGGTTATTAGGTTGGTCAGGCATGATTTACCCTTCATAAATCTATGCTGACTACCCCTAATCACCTTCTTTTCCTTCATCAGTTTGGAAATAGTTCCCAGAATTAATTGCTCCATCATTTTCTTAGGGATCAAGATGAGGCCTGTTGTTCTTAGGATCTTCCTTCTTGCCTTTCTTTGAAGATAGGGTTGAGATTTGATTTTGGTTTCTCCCAACCCTCAAGAATCTCCCCTGATTGCCATCACCTTTCAAATGTAATTGAGAGTGGCCTTGCAATTACACCAGCCAGCTCCCTCAGCTTTCATGGATGCATGCCATCAGGTGCCCTGTTTGTTTAAATGTTCCTTAACCTGATACTCCTCCACCCAGGGTAAGGCCTCCTTGCTCAGGATTTTCCCACTAGCCTCAGAGGCCTGGGATTCCTCAAGACAAATCTTACTAGTAGAGGCAAAGAAGGCAGTGAGTACCTTGGTATCTTCCATGTCCTTTGTCACCAGGTCCCCTGCCCCAGTCAGTAGTAGGCCCACATTTTCCCCTAGTCATCCTTTTGCAGATGGATTTATTTGCTACTTAGCTGATATGTTTAGCAACACCTGGGAAAAGGGTTTTCCTTACATAGAAAACAGAGACTTTTCTTGCAAGGTCAAAAACTGCCAAACTTTATTAATTGTTTTGGCTGAAAAATTGCCAAAGAACACAAAATAATTCAGGTTTTGGACCTTGTTTGTTTTGTGATTAAATAACAAAAACTTTTAAGGAAAGCAGATTCTTTCCTAGAAAAGCAGTGTTGTTCTCCTTTGACAAAGGCTTAACAGAAAAAAGCAGTTTGTGTTAGGGATTTGTTTGTAAGTCTATCTGGAACAGAACTGTTTAAGATTAGTCCTTGGTTAGAGAGAAAGCGTGCTACTTTCCTCTGCAGTGATCACTCTGTGAGCAGGGTGAGTCTGTCCGAAGGCCTGCTTCTGATGTCCAGTGGCTCAAAGGAAATTCTGACTTGGCTAAAGGCCTCAGAGGAGACTGTGGGACAGATACACCCAAAAGAAAAGCTACCTCATGAGGCTGATGCTGGCTATGGTCAATATGCATGTGTTTCTTGTCAGTAGAATGGCTTACGTTCTGCTTAAATTCTATATATGAGAGTTTGGCTTTCATTGGAAATTTACAGGTTACCAAGAATATTGAATTCTACATTATCAGCTGTGGGCCCCAGATTCCAGTCTTAAAATATTAATGTCTAGTTTCCGCATGCTGAATTGGCTGCACATGTCAGTTTCCTGTGTTCTGCTTTCCAAGTTCAGTGCTTGCCTAAATTTTACTTCTCTTGAAACATTTTTGTTGGTGTAATGAACGGAAAAAGTTTACCAGTATGCTCAGTCTGTAAATTTACACTACTCTTTCTGAAGGGATAGATAGACAGTTTTCTTTACAGGAGATATTTATTTTCAGTATGATTCTGATCCAAGAGAGTTACATAACATTTACAGGCTGTAAAAAGAGAACAATCCCAGAAAAGATATTGCAAATATACATATATACACATATATACGTATAACATGTATATGTGTATATCTATACTGCACAACTGTGGAGAAGCATACGAACCCAAGGGAGATCATAGAGCCTTCACAGCAAGCCCACGCTTCGTTGGTATGGCCACCTGATTTGCCTTATTCCTGAAACTTCTTCCAAGAGTCAGAGACAAATCACAAAGAAGGTAGTTTGATGTTGACAGTCATCTTGAGTACTATTGACCTATTTGATTTCAGCAATACCTTTTTACCCAGCAGTATGTCAGCTGCTAGTAGTCATCATGTCATTATGATGCTGTAGATAATAATTCTATGAAAAAAAGTGATGCCTACAGATTGACCACATTGGCTAATTCAGTTGGCCTAGTATAGTGATGTCATTTTGATATTAGGTGCTACCTGGAATAGCCTTGAGCAGCAGAAGCTGCTGGAGACTCAGTTTTCCCATTCCAGAAATGTACAAAAGTGATCAGTGTTTGCCATGGAAGAATATATCTTGGAAGGTTTTTTAATAGATCAGTGGTTCTCTTAGACTCAAATCTTACTTTGAATTATGGCCTAATCAAAACATTTGAGAGGATATAGATTTACTTCTTTAATTTACTACACCGTTGGAAGAGATTTCTTCCTACCCACAGTACTAACTGGCTTTCCTTTACAGTGTGTCAATATTGGAAATTTTTATGTGACTAGATGATGGAGACTGAGATCACTGAGCATGCATGAGACGTGGAAAGGTTAACAAAACCAAAGCCTTCTTGCTGCTGCAGAATCTAGTGTGTACTTTTGAGAGGCGGAGGGAACCAAGAATTAAATTTGATTTATTTTGCACAGGCAAACTCAAGACAATAGAATTTCCTTTGTTTTCATCTGTAAAACCAATAGACAGACCAAAAAGGAATAGAGGTGAAGGGTTATGGAACTCATACTTTTCTGCCCTCTGTGACTGTCTTCAGTATTTCTTGTTATCTGCAGATACTGCTTTCAGCAGAGTGACCTTTGAATAAACAGGATTGTGGTGTCCTAAAAGAAGTGAAATAAAAAGTACAGACAAATTTGAAAACCAAGTCAGGTTTGTGACATCAGCTAAACTGGATACTCAGAGTAGACTTCATATATTAAAATAATAAAACATAAAGATCTAGAGAAGATCCCCATAGGAATCTCTACTTTAACTACTAGTCTACTTCTGCTTAATTCCATATGGGAAGAATAGTTTAATTGGTGACCTTCTTGTGTGATTTTAAGAGTAAAAAATAGATTCACTGCATATTTAGCAAATATTATAGCCATGCTGGGGTGGGGGAACAGAAAAACTTTTCAGAACCTGTATAGGTTTTGGAAAGTTTATACCCAACTTTTTCTTCTGTAAACATAAATATAGCCAACATTTTACTGCTGAAACTAATAATTTAAGCAACTTCTCATGAAAGCTTGAAGGATTGCCTTTCTCATTTGTGGCACAGAGCCTGTGGTTCCTATTCTTCAAATCAGTCACTCAAAAGAAGGGAAAATATCTATGCATCTGCACATCCCATTATATCCTAACCTCTGAATGCAGAAATGGCATCTGAGTAGTGAAAAGCTGTAAAAGCCATTGACGAAAGCCTGCTATGGCTTATAATGAACTCTGCCTGCCTACCTTGCTATAGTTTTTCATTCTTTCCACATGAACCGGAAGGACCACTTAGTACCTACCCATACTACAGTAAACTGCATTATTTCCTGTTGCAAGCAAACTTTCACATTACTCACAAAGTTTCCCACTGCCAGACAAACTTTGTTATAGTCCACCTACTTCCCCTGGAATATGGCATTTGAAACTGTTTTCAGGGTTGCTATACATAATATGCTGTGACTAGATACATAACTATTTCCTTATAACATGAACTAAGCAAACACAAATTTAAAGCAAGTTATCCTGAACCCTGGGCCTCAAGCCAGTCTTTTTGTATTATCTCATGGGAAGTTCTCATCAGAAAGTAATACTGGCAATACGGAGAACTTCTTCTGAGATGGTAATTTGCTATCTATCTGGTCACAGTGGTATCAAGAACACCTGCCAAACATGCAGACAGCATCTACTTTGGAGCTCAGTCTGACAGAACAACCCATGGCCTCAGTATGGATTGTGAGCAGGAAGTCTATGCAGTGTGCAGAGAGGCTTGGGAGGGAGGGCAAACATTTTTCACTTCATATATCATTGCTCACAGCTCACCCCTGGGATTCCACCAAGTCAGCCAATGATAAAATGTTGTGGAAAATGAAATTTCCTGAGTTATTGTTTTTGGCAGTTCTAATCACACTGGACAATTGGGTACTGGAACTAACACAAAAGCTCGTCATGTTAATAAGAAAAAGACATATGTTTAGTAGCCTGCTCTGGTAACTAAGAAAAAAAAAAAAAAGACTATCCTTCCAGAACTGAAGCAGATGCTGAATATTTTCAACATCCAGAACAGTCTGCATCTGTCTGTAAAGTAACATCAGTCTATGCAATATTGCAACAATTATCTGAAAATGCATCACGTGCAGATTTGAAAGCAAGATGCCACATCATGTGCATTTCTTTGCCATAGCTGCTCTTTCCAACAGCCTAATCAACTGGAGTCTAATAACAATGAAGGCAGAGAAATAATTAGGAGGCTGGGAAGAGGAAGAAAATCAGCCACGAAAAATTAGTTACTCTCTCACCTTCAGTCTTCAGGAACTGCAGGCCTCGGTGTTTCAATAATCAGCTTCAAGCTAGAGAAATGCACGCTGCTCTGCTCCTCCTCCCTGCAGCAACGCTGAGACAGAGGGTTTGGACAATATGCTTAGAGTCATAGAGCTGAATAATGTATAGCCCCGGATGATGAAATGTAGGGAAAGCAAACTTGGGTTCAAAACCGGTGTGAAATAGTTTTAAGCCACCTCTCTTTCCCTGGTTGGTGGCTATAGATCAGAGCAGGACAATTATCTGTGTGACTGAAGGGCTAATTAACCTCATCCATGTGGAATCTTGTATTGCCCTGTTCACCTTGGTATCCAAACCCTTGTCAAGATACAGCCACCACCAGCTTGCTCTGCCCTGCTGGGTCTAGAAATAGAGGATGCTTCTGGTCCTCGGGGAGCGGTGCAGAGGCGCAGGGGGAGTGTGTAGGTATGCATGTTACTCCTGTGCTGAGGAAATCCCAACAGCAGCTGTAAATCCAGTGACCAAGCACTTCTGTTAACACACAGGCAGGCGGTAGACAATAAAGCCACTTAGTTTAACTGATTAGCTCTTACTACCACTCTTCAGTTATCCCTGTAGACTAAGGTTGACCTTGAATTAGACCTTTCTCCCATTGCGCCGTCACATACTCTTCCAGCTTCGCACAGCCCACCTTGATCTCACCCAGGCTTCCTCTGTAGTGACCAGAGCTGTGAGGAGGCGGCAGTGCCCCCCTGCCCACGCTGCCTGCAGCCTGCCCAGTTCCTCGGGTCACTGCCACCGCTCTTCTACTGCTCAGCCACAGGGCATCTGCCCCCAACCTCTGTGAAAACCCCAAGTGATGTTTCATCACAGCTGCGCAGAATGAACTTGCTCCCATTTTATTTGCAACACTCGAGGGCCCTCAGCACTTTGCAGGATTGCAAACAAGAATCTCCATGTAACATTTCTGTGTAGTGACTCATATCTGGACTTCTTTCAAATCAATAAATCCTCTATAGAATAAGCCCCCCAACTCAAGCCCAAGACGCACTCATCCTATTACTCATCCTCTTTTTGGAGCACACATAAGCAATATAGGCTTCACAACAGAATTAAAAAACTCAAGCTCTGATGGATCAAAGTAGTGAAGGGAATGGGAGCAGTTGCTTCATTACAGACTGCTGTGATGCTACCCACATACACAGAAAGGTTCCCTCAGAGGAAGTGCTGGGATCATTTGGATCCGAGCTGAGATGAGCAGTGTTATTTCAGGTTTCCTAGGGAAATAATTAAAAAAAAAAAACCCAAACCCCCAAGCAAAATAGAACCCTTCTGTTGGAAACTACTGATGTGGAGACTGCATTTTCCATTAATAAAAAGTTGGAAAATTCCTGATATTTGCTTTGAAGCTCCAGCTCTGAGAGGGATGACAAGGTTATTTAATATTTTCATTGCCTTCCCATCTCATCACATAATACTGACTAAAGGAATGTTACACTTTTCAATAAGAGTACTTGGGAGACACTATCACGGATAGCCTGCACAAACAATCTGTATTACTTTCAAGGTTCAGTGCTGATTTCTTTGTACTCTTCCAGCCACCTAACACAGAGCTGTGAAAGGTTGGCCTCTGCTTCCACTAGTTTCAATGCTCCTAACCATGAGCTTAGAAATATAGATGATCAGAAGGAGAACTGACTTTTTTACAGAGAGGTAGCCAGCACTCAGAGCTCAATGTGCTAGTAAACCTAAAGGTCATAATCACCAAAACCAACACTGGGATCTATAAATTCTGTCATGCACATATGGAATTTCTTGACATGTAGTGGTACATTGATATCCTAAAGAATATCAGGACTCCCTGTGCTACAGACTAATGTCAGAAAATCCCTGTCAAAGGGCACTGATAGTCTAAATAGATAAGTTCAATTTTACTGAGAGAGAAGTGCAGCCCAAAGGGTTTGCTTGCTTTCACAAGCTTCTGCTGGAAGTATTTTGCAGATGCAAAGCATGGAGAGTTGCGTCCCCCCAGCTGCCTTGGGTTAACTTGGGCAATCTGATGGCTGGAGTGGTGTTGTTGGTCTGTGCCACTTGGACCCTAATAGTCTGTGAGGCTGGGGGTAGAGCAACCAGTGTGGTGGGAGGAGAGGAAGAGCATAACTTGAACACCTTGTTGCCAGATGCTCTGTTTTGCTTTCCAGTCTTCACTCCCACAGAACAGGGGGACCAGTGGGAAGGTGCTGCCTGACCCCAAAGGAGGCAAGTATTTTCCTGAGTCATTCCTCTGTCCAGGCTTGACAGAAGGATCACAAACCTATGGTATTTGGTGCGGGGAAAACAAGTATCTCAGTGTATGGGCCCACCATTTATGTATGGCTGTGTCCTTTCCTATGTAAGCTCAGGTTTCTTCTTTGCCCAGTACAGTGCTGGGGTCACCAGACACTATTTGATGTAGAAATGGAAAATGCCACTGCTGTTGACTGCGTAATAAATGTTGAACAGAAGCTGGTAGTAGTAGATGGCCAGGAGATTTGAAAAAAGTTCTACATTAAAAACATAACAGACTTTACAAACTGTCATTGAATGAGAGCACAGGAGTACTGGCTGTACAGAATGCTATGTAGATTAATATTTTGGAATTGCTTTCTAAGACTTCCCCCCCCCCGACAAATTGCAACAATAATGCTAAGGAAAACCTCTTCAAACACAAAATAATTTCTGTTGCTGTAGAAGTTTTTGAATGCCAAATACCTGCTGAGTTAATCTTTGGAAGAACAAGAAAAGTTTGTTCTTTATATATGTAGATTGTTTCGGGGTATTGTTTGATTCTGCTTTTGATAGGGGTCATGTTTCTGGGCTTAGCTGGATAGTTTGTTTGTTTTTTCCTATTCATTAAAAGGTACCCTGCAGCTATTTGGGGAGGGAGTGTGGTATTACATTATTATTGCTCCAAAAAGTATGGACAAAAATGTATTGTAAAAATTCCAAGGTTTCTGGTAGGAGTTCTCTCAGTAATAAATACTCTCAGTCTGCTGGAGTGTAGTTAATATGCTAACATTGTGTTGGGCTAATTAGACAGATCCTTAAGGTACAGAGTTAAAATATACAGATGATTCTGGATATAACCTATTGGTACAGCAGTTCTGTACAATGGATAAGGAGAACAACAACTTCCAGAGTTAGCCTTTACTTTGGTCACCTTGTCCCGTAGCCCTTGCCATACCATTACAAATAACAATGCTTGTGATGCTGCAGGGTCCTGTCTCCCTGCTGCAAGATAAAAGTACATTGATGCTGATAAAAAGTTATTCATACCCTGGGGCAGGAGACAAAGGCCCTTGGATGAGATCAGCACCACAGAGATCAAAACCTCTGAGATGTTCATTTAACTTGTTCTGGTTTGTGCCAGGGCTGGGCATGTAAAGCACCTTGCAGGGTTGTGGTTGATGGGCTTTACTTCTACAAAATAAGAAAAAAAAAAGTGAAATTGTCTTCTTTCCTTCTTTCTTAAGCCATGCAGTTTGCCTACAGAGGGACATTAACTGAAATAACTCTACTTGTTCAGCAACAGCACTAGGCAGTCTCTTCCAGAAGAAAGTGCCTGTGCTCTTGACTCATTGTGCCCTCCCAGAGCAGAGCCCAATGGTTGGTTGTTTTTTTTTTTCCTGGAAGAAGCATCGTCATAGGGGAATTATTCCAAGAGAGCCGGTTTATGCTGGAGTTGCTAATCTGTAGCAAATTCTTCTTGCCCACCTTTGGTCAAAGCCACACTTATTGCACTGAGGCCAGTATTTCACTTCCTCTGTGAAGTTCCACTCCATCTAGCCCATAGTTGGCCTTTCAGAACCCGTGGAGCATTGCCATCATTGTCACTGGCCACAATGCTTTTCTAGTGGTCAGTTTAAATACTTAGGTCTCTAACTCAGAGGAGAGTGCAACTTGCAAGCTCTCTTTATTTGGCTTTGTCTGTCTTCACTCTATCTAGCTCTTTAGTCATTCATAGGATATCCCACGCTGCCAAATACATGTTTCCCCTGCCATAGACTAACTTTTCCATGAAGAAAGTCACAAGAGATTTCAGCTTTGCTGTAATGCAGAGTAATGACAGCATAATAGCATCTAACCTCCTACAAAGTGCTCAGAAAACAGCGAGGTTGGCTGAGAATCTTCAGTACCGTGAACTGCGTTCCACTAGGCAGATAAAAGCAACTGCCTAAGAGCTCTGAATTGATCAGAATATTTGTGCCTCTAATTAGAGAAATCTTTGTAACCCACTCTTTTTTTTGCTGTGTTCCAGAGTCACTATGAAGAAAGTAAACAGAGACCACAGAAGCTGTTCTGTTTAGGTACCTGTATTATTTTTGTAGCCCAACGTGGTTGGTGGTACCAAATGTATATACAGCAGATATAGAGCAGTGTTTCATCACCACACTCATCACAGAGGATTTTGTGTATGGGGATAACAATATCTGGTAGCACAACACCAGAGAGAAGTGAATGAAGCAAACCTAGTACAGCTGACTCAAATAAATCCTTTCTATTGAGAAATGTCTGTGTTTCAGGTAGATAAATCTTGGCTTTAATGTAATTTAGAATTTTTAATTAAAACCATGTGGCTTGCAAGGTTCATTAATTTGTTCCTTTCATAGTTCTGACCCACATGACTGATTCTCCACTCTTCTGCACTCTGTTAGCCTTGCACAGTGTAGACACCTGCCTCCTGGTGTTGTGTCATTCTGAAGCAAAGGACAGTCCAGCTTGCAAAGATGGAATAGCACTTGTGGCAGTTTTTCAAATAAAACTGGGAAAAGGGCCATATGTTCAAAACTGCAAAATATGCTCTTTAATTCTTTAATTTTTGAAGTTTTCCTTCAGAAATCTCCAGGTTTGGGTATTTTTTTCTGGTTTTGGTTTTGCTTCTCTCCTCTCACTGATTTTTGACCCTAAACACAAAGGAAGAGCAAGTGTCAGGTATTTTGTTGTTCCTTTCTGTTTTCTATGCCACTCTGTACATTTCAAAACAGATCCAACATTTGTCTAATGGCAAAAGACAAAAGAAACCTCTGTCACTTCATAAACTCTGAAGTTAACAGCAAAAAAAGAGAAAAGTGAAAATGAGAGAATTTAAAGCAAATCCAAAACTGTTCAAAAAGCAAAGAAAAAAAATCTCTATTTTTACTGTTTGTTGTTAGCAGAATCCCATTTTGTCTTTCTTTTCTTCTTGTATCTGCAGTAAAAACAGACTTCACCACAGATTAAAACCCCAACCCTGCAGTCTGACACCTTTTAGTGCCTTCCAGTGCTTACGTAGGATTTTAATGCTGGATATATATTTAGCATATTAAGAATCATCATTACAACCATTATCATAACTCATGTTTCATTAGTGAGCAATGCTCAACATTCCTTTGGAAAGTCATTGACAGCACCACATCTGTAACTTCAAAGGACCATACTTGCAATTCCAAGGATCATATTTCTCTTTGACAGTGTATGAGCAAATTGCACCAAAGCCATCAGTCTGACCAATGGTAAAAGCCACTCAGTTTTCCACTGAGTCTGGATATTTTGACAAATATCTTCCACTTAAACTATTGAGAAAACAGCTCTTTACTGCCCATGACCAACTGTGAAAATCAGCATCTACTCATATACTATGAAGGCAGTTAACCACTGACATAACCCTTCTCTCAAAGTTGTTACCGCAAGACCAGATGCTTCTCTGAAAGCGTAGCTTAAGTAGCACATGCTGCAGAAAGCACTTGGTGAAATGCTACGGCTTGTACAATGCAGTCAGACTCTCTGTGTCCCTTCTGTCCTTAAACACCAACAGGAGGCAGTGGCCTTCTGAGCTCCCTTCAGGAGCTGGGCAGGATCTGAGCTGTTGGTATATGCTTTCTGAACAAACAGCATGCTGTCCCTTTATTTAAGAATGAAGTCTGTAACAGAGTTATGTTCTAAGCAGATGTGAAGAATAGCAAACTAGCAGAAGATAGAAATAAAACAAATTTTGGTAACAGAACAGACTTTAAATCAGAAGGCTAGTTATAAACAAGCAAATTTATATATATATATATTTATATATATATATATTTATATATGTATTTAAAAATGTGAAAAATGCACCTGCATTTGGCATTGTCCATTCCAGTCCTTTGTGTGTCTAAAATTACATCTAGTCTCAAGAGGATTTCCTGTCCATTGCAGAACTGAAATCTTCCTTGCTACTCTGAGTGTCTGTTGAAAAGAATCAGAGCTGCAATGTATACGTATTTCAAAGGCGAGAAAAAAAAGATCATTTCTTACATCAATCTGACCTTGCAACACACATGTGTTCTGCAGTTCTTACCTTCCTGGTTGCATCTTTTTTTATTGCTATATTTCTGTTAAGAGAGGGACAGACAGACTAGTCAGAAACACACATAGCACTGCAGTGGCAAGTTTGTGCCCATGAAGGGTAAGTAATTTTCTCTTGATTTTCTTACCTTTCTATATTTTTACAGATGCCAGGGTTAAGCAATGAATAATACAGGAAATGCCTGGATGCATGCAAATCAACAGCTTTGCCATCTACAACCCACTGCTGTTTGTGCACTTGGTAGATGTGGGCTGCAGAAATCAATGTGCTGAAAATGAGCACAAAGGTTTGCATCAGGAAATGGAGAACTATTTCTCTACTCTTTGTAAATTTTTTTTCTCCTCTCCTGGCTTTTTCCTAGGCATGATTCTCTATGGCTTGGCTCTCAGTCTCTTTCCCTTTCTGAAGGTTTTTTTTCTGCCTTTGTATCTCACCCGTATCAGTTCTCTTCTGGCCCTTGATGTTCGAGCAGTGTTATCACTGACTCTTGTTGGACACAGCCCCATTGTCGTGAGAAAGACCGTGCTCCTAGCCCTGTGAAAATATCCCAGTATGACATGATGGAGGATCAGAGGTGTCCCTTATTGTACACTCTGTGAAGAAGTGGCTCCATATTTATATTTGAAGTTAGCCCTGCTTTGAGGAGAAGGATGAGCTAAAGGACCTCCAGAAGCCCCTTCAATCAAATTATTTTGATTTACTGAGGGACTTCTGGGTGAAATATTCTTTCCATGGATCAATGAATCTCACTCTATGCAAGTGAGGTATGTGTACATTGAATTTGTATCTTGTGATAAGCATCTGTTTCAGTCACCGTTTGTAAAGAACACTCCACACCATTCCTTCTCTCCCAAATTTCCACAGGAAATCTCCCAAAATATCATAGTCCTAGTGAAGTAAGGAGAGTAAGATCAGACAGTTTGTTCTATTCAAATGTTTGACTGAGGACCCATGGGGTTGATACTGCAGAATTCCCTGCATCCTACTTACTAAATCCTCATATGTCTTCAAAAATAGGATTTCATGAAAGAAGCAAGAAGGCCCTAATTGGGTGTGACAGCAGAAACACCTTCCAAAAAATGGTGAGAAATAGACATAGTAAGAGACAGCATCAATTCTATGGTCTCTGTCTTTTGTGCAGTCTATAACTTGCGATTAATGACATTGACACCCCATTCTCTTCCACAGACATCTAAATTAGGGGATATCAATCTTCCCTCCATCTTTTCATGAGCTGTGGTTTCCACGTGGTAGAGGCATGGGGCAACATTGGGTAGGGGACATAGTCTTTAAAAGAGGCATGATATGATATATATCTCTCTCCTTGCCATTTGCTAGTGGCTAATACTGCTGCCAAATCAGCTCCTTTCTTGTTCATTTTGGACCTTATCTGAGACATTTAGCTCCCCCTGTGCTCTGTAGGCAATCTATATGTTCTGGAGGACTCTGGAGTTCTCATGGGGGCCAGAGAGCTAAAGTGAGACTTTGCGATATCTGTTGTCACATCCAAATCTCTTATTTTTACCTAGCCCTAGATGTCAATGGGACTGGGCTGTGCAGAACAGCTGTGGGCTCAGAAAGCAGAACTGCAGATTGTTTTTGAGTATGTCACATGCTCAAATACTAAATTTTGGATTAATTTGCCTTATTGCTGGCAAACCCCCTTCATTTTGCCTATAGCTAAACCATGTGAATCGGCACCTTTTGCCAATTCACAAATTTCCAAGATACCCAAATTCTCGCATTTACCTTGCTCTGCAATTCACATCATGCTGTTCTCTGCATGGGATGCAAAGATTTTGATCCATGCCACATGCTGCACATCTTCCCAATGAAGCAAAAAGCCTCCCTTGCTGGCTGGTACCCTGCTGACATCCCATTTCTGCTAATTAGGACCCTGAGTAGTTAGTACAGAAAATAAATGTGGCAGGATTCCAAGCAGCAAAAAGAAGGGAAAGTGGGGGAAAAAATAGTTGGACAGCTAAGAGAATATGTAAATGTATTTAAAGTAGATGATTCTAACTGCAGTGAACAGATGATTTTTTTTTTTTATTCCAACTGGATGGCTTTAATCAAAAATGATAGTTCATACATCTGCTCTTTGAAGATAAGCCTGCAGTTACACAAAACACTTAAAGAAAGAAGCTGTGGTGTGCTGATGAGACCTCAAAAATTCTAACCCATGACTAGGAAGATTATAGTCTGGTTACTTCAGCAAGTTGCTAATTCTGAAATATTAGACTGAGTTATTTGTCCTGTCTGAGGCATGAAAGTGATGCCTGTAGATTGTACTGAAGCAATTAAGGCATTTTAGAAATCATTAGTGAACATTCTTGATTGAACAGGCATTTCCCCTCCAGCCTCTCCCTGACTTTTCTACAATTGTTTGACCTAGAAAGGCAGCTCGCCATGATCCTGGCATTTATTTTGTAATGCAAGGTAAAGATTATAAATTAAAGCAAGCCTGCTTCTGGGAATGTGGAGCTCCCCTGGAAAAGCAAGCTCAAATTTAAATTGGAATCAGGAACTCCACCTTCATAAACGTCATAAAATTAAATGGATAACTGTCTGATATGATCTCAGGAAAAAAGTTTCCAGAACAGAAAGGCAGAGAAAGTGAAGTCAAAGAGAAAGAATATGCATGTTTGTTATGCTGTCTATGAGTAAGCATAATAACTCACAATAGGCAGTAGTCCTAGTAATTACAGTATTAGTAAATGTATGTATTTTATAGCTTCATTAAGCCAAAGAAACTTAAAACTCTGCAATATTGAAAATCTTTTGCAAGTAGGAGTCTGCAGAAGTGTCACAGCCTACAAAGCTTTCCCTGTCTTTTGACCTTCAGTACAGGCCACACACGTGTGCTGTATCTTTATTTGGGAGGTCAAGGCCAAATTTTTTCTGCTGCTATCATCCATCTCTAAGAGCTCCCCTGGCACAGAAGGCATAGAAAATCACTGTTATGATGAACCCCTGCATTCCAGAGTTTTATGTTTAGAAGCATGGAGTGCAGTGACCATCCGGCTTCCCGGCTCTGGACTCAAACCTGCAATGAAGCCAGTTGTCTGACTGCTGGGAAGAAGAAGATCTAGCTGAGGCAGGGAAGAGTAAGTAGAGGGCAGGAAACTATCAATATCCTTTAGAAAAAAATATGTTAAAATTCTACAAAGCATTTTTGTTTGGGACTTTTTCAATTATTTCTTTTACAGACTGTTCTGCTATGAACTTTCCAGATGGTTCAGTATAGGATCTCTACAGCAAGTAGCCTTCATCTTCCCTGGGCTGAGATTTTTCATTTGCTTCCCACAGCTGCATTGAGAAGCTCTGAAGAGCTTCACAGAACCACTGTAAAATGGATAAAATTCTGGAAGTATTACATGGTCCTGGAGAAAATACCTTCATTGCTACAGAGTGTTACAAAGTCTGTTGCTGATGAGCCTGTTCACTGGAGTTCTTTTCTCCGGCTCTAAACTGTATTTATTTAACAATTAATCCATCTTCCACCTTAGTGAAGTAAGTAATACAAATGTGTCAAGACTATTTGCAACTGAGGATCTTTGTAATCCAGCCCTTCTTTACCGAGTTCTTTTCTGGATGCTCTCATGAGAACAAACTCTTCCCTGCAAGAAAGTTTTAACTGAGAGGAATACGGGGATTGGATCTGCTGATAAAATCCTTCAGAGGTCTCTCTTCCACACTTGCCAGGGGTATTCCTATTTAGGGTTCAGGGATGCCCAGCAAAAACTGTCTTTCCATTTGCTGTCATTGTTTTCTCCAAGCCCAGATGGTCTTACATCCTCCAGGTTCTTTGGCTCTTATGTCGGTGGCTGTTTCTATTTTCTTCTTGGCCCTGTACATCTCAGCTGTCTTTGATAGCATTGAGATGCTGCACTTACAGGAAATAATCTTTCAGAAACAGCAATTTGCTTTAAACTTCCACTAATTGCTTAAGCCCAAACCAAAGGAAACACAGGGCATTTTAAGAAGTTGCTACATATCCAGCTCAACCTGGCACTGGTTGAAGTGACAGGAAGCAAGCAGAGAAAACAGTGTTTAATATGAGATGAGCCTACACAGCACCTCGGAGAATTGTTTGCCATGGTGCAGTGTAGCTTTCTGGTCTTCCACATGTTTTTCCTGCAGAATAAAACTGCAGTCATGAACCAGACAGTTCACCCCCTTGAGATACAGAACACTATTAGAACCTGCTCAGCTGTTGAACTATGACATGCAGTTGCTGCAATTCAAATTATTGCATTTTGTTCTGTGCCTAAGCTAACAGTTTGGCTTAAGACCATGTGGAGCAGTTGCTAGAGGGTAGCCTACCTGAAAGTTTGTGTGAAGCACTCTGTGCTGCCATGTCTTGGTGACCCTTTCTTCATTGTCTTCAGCAGAGAAGGTTGGTTGTGCCTCCAAAGCCATACAACTACTTCCTTGAAAGAAAATGCCTGTTTGCCACATGATTTCATTCAGCTATTTAGCAGCTTTGATTCTCCAGATTTGGACATTTGCTCTTCTCTTTTTTAAAGCTGTTTTAAGAACTGGATCCAATTCAATCATGTAGGAGCTTGCATGAACTTTAGCCCAAAGACTGTTCTGTCTGCCAGAGAGCAGATGCTGACTAAATTCACAGCCCAAAGCCCTGCAACATCAGTGGGAAAAGCTCCCCTGAGCCCAGGGCATCTGGAGAAAGCTCTGCAGGAGAAGGTACAAAGAATGAGTGGTTCATACTTAGGGCCACCTACTCCAGAAAAAGGTCTCTCTTCCTTCCAGACTCCAACAACCCTAACTGATCAAATGCCAAAAGACATGGTGTTTGTGATAGTGTCTGCAGATCAGACAACTCAAGTTTTGGGGACGGATCCTTTTTGAGGTTTCCTCTGGAACTATTCAGTCCCACTGTCCTGAGCAGTGAAATACAGAATATTAGTTGTCCTGCCGGTTGTCTGTAAAGTTGAGATTTTGAAATTCCCTTTTATTTTGTAAACTTAATTGTTTATTGCTTCAAATTATTTCTCA
The DNA here is from genome assembly GCA_026212715.1 of Elanus axillaris. NCBI lineage: Eukaryota > Metazoa > Chordata > Aves > Accipitriformes > Accipitridae > Elanus > Elanus axillaris. Next base: position 26,372,003 of record JANZLQ010000009.1, on the reverse strand, counting down.
TATATACTGCGTCTAGTAAGAATTAATTAGGGACACATCACAAAATGTTACAAATATAGGATTCACATGAACATTTTACATTATCTAGACTCTGGAGACCCATGGAAGTGTTTCCTCATTTGATTGTGGTCATATTAGACTACAGCTCTTACAAGTAATTCTTAGGATAAAATGGATTTCTGTATATCTACATACTCCTTCTAAAAATGTGGGGATCTTTTACTACCAATTATTAAAATGTTCCTTATTAAAATCAGTGGGGATTTTCCCATCATTGCGGCTAGGTACAGGGTTGGGCCTATTGCTGTTGTTCTTGCAAATATTCATTGGGATTGTGTGATTATATAAAGCACTTCAGTAAGTTATATAACATTTTCTTTCACTTATCAGTCATAAAGCTGCTAATTAGTCCTATGACTTGACAACTATTCCAATTCCTAATAGTACCATCACTGCATATTTATTGAAATATGTGTACCGTACTATCATTCTTCCAGCTGAAAGGGAACAACCAGCATCATGTTTGTTTAATTCATCCTACCTATTCTCAGTTGTGCATTGAATCTCATTGTAATTTAGGTTCTAGCATTTGGTTGTATCACAGCAACTAATAAATATGCAGATGCTGGGACTAGAGCAGTCTTTGTGCTGCTATAAATGATCATTTTGCTTCATGCTTTCCTGTTTATTTATATATATTGCCCTGCACTAGTACAAAGGGAGCTACTAATTTCATTCATTTTTGCAGGACAGTGTTGCTGCTGGTTTAATGGCCATTGGCAGTGAAACCTCCTCATAAATGATATTCATTCCCCCTGACAACCTCATTTCAAGTCATCAGGAACACTATGTCAATTGTAGACTAAAAATAAAAAAATAAAAATAAAAAATCTGCTGTCAAGGGGCTTCCGAGGAGTTGAATAGGCATGCAGATCTCTTTGCTACATGTAAAATTAATCATTATATTTCTGCTGCTAACTTGTTTTTCTATTTGTGTCACACAGGGATTCTTAAATGACCTAATATTGAATCTGATGAATTATAGGCTGGAAGACCACAGTGTTTATTATGCACTGACAGAGGATGGAATGATCTAGTGCTTGTGGAGGTTTTTTTTCTCCCCTGCTTTGGAGTCTCTTTGCCTCTGGTACCACCTCATTAATCATTCCTGGAATTTACCTTTCCATAAATACTTGGAAAGGATTTTTAATTATTTTTTTTCTTTACTGACTGTATTTTAACTGTGTGATAAGGGCAAAATCAAAACAAAGCCATGCAGTCGCTCGTTTGTTCATAGGAAGTGGAATCCTACGTCCAAGATTAATCTCAAATGCAGTGTTGCACCTCCATAAAAACCATGCAGTTAAGTATATCCCCAAATTTTGCATAAGCTTACATGCTTTTGGCTTCAGTAGGCCTGCAGGGAAAGCATTTGCTAAACAGCTTAACTCAACAGAAATGTACTTAAGCATGTGCTTAATTCATTTGCTTAAATGGAGCCATGGTGCTTGAAGCTAATAGAAGTAATTTTAATAATTTAAACTCCACTTTTAAGTTTAATACATTGCACTCACATTTAAAATTGATCTACTCAGAAATAACAGTATTTGAGTGTAAAAATGAGACTAGGAAATGCTATGTTTTGATATTAGTGTTGACACAGAACTAACTCTGGTCTTTTTAGGCTCACTTTTCTTCTCTGTAAAGATCAGCCTTAACTCATTATTCTTTTTAACTGCTTAGAAGATATTTCTTACACTGTTACTAATGCAATTATATAGTCTAGTAATAAAATAATATTTCCTACAGGAGAGATACTGATAACAAAGTTGTTTATATCATACTTTTTTTTTATTTAAACATTTGCTTTTGTGTTTCTTGTTAAAGTACATGAGTTTCTTTGGCTGGTATGCCACAAAAAGACGCTGTGCTGTTAGTGATTTTCCAGTTGCTTAGCCTTGTTTTGTTGTACAGAGTTTTACCAGCTGGTGTTTCCTGAATACTGCATTGTCAGGTCACCAGTTCATTAATTAAAATTGCACATGTAACCATTTGTAATTTTCTGCTAGATACTTCTGGCCTTGCTCACGCTCAGGGCCTTCTATGTGATAGTGGGAAGAAGGCTATCAGGGTATGGCTCTGTCTCCATGGATTTCAGAACATTTTACAAACACATGAGCTAGTCATGCTTTTTTTTTTTCTGCGCAGAATTTCAAGACAACTTACATTCCTTCAGTGAAGCTATAACATGTATATATATTTGCTATAAAAATATAGTTTTTCCTTCTTTAATTAAATTATGTATTGTGGAAAATAGAAACATTTGCCACTTTCATTTCCTCGCTTGTTTTTAAATGGGAATCCAATGGACAGACTTTCCCAAAAAACAATGTGGAAAAGAAACTTTCTATCCAAAGATATTCTGAATGCAAAAAGATTGACCAGCTATTAGAGCTGCACAGTGATGTTTTGTAATGGGTAATAGTATCCACTTTACAAGTGACAGAGACAAGTAGAATTTACTACTATAAAATATGAATGTTAAAGTTTTAGAAAGTAGATTTAGCAGAGCAGGTGCCACATTTTAAACTTCTCCCTACAGAGCTTCACCTGGATTTACATAGTTATCCACTGCTGGATATTACAGAAGTCAATATCATGGTTGCCAGACTTTTATCCAGTAGAAATCTCATTGTAGTTAGCTATATCCTTTTGTCAAGCTTTTCAAGGTAATTGCTCAGATTCCTATTCAGAGTTAATTAGAATGTCAAATATGAGGTCCATGGTTACTGCATGTATCTGGATATTTACTAAGAAGTTAGGCATTTTAATTTGTAAATCTTTCTCTTTGTATCTTTGTTTGGTCATGCTGATGTGTCCTAAGGATATCTGATATCTGTATTCATGGCTGTTGTTTTGGAGGTTTGATTCTCTCTCATGAGATGGTTGTGCTACAGACGGTAACACAGTAAATTAATTTTGTTTTGCTTAAATTAGATGCTCCATTCTAGTGAGATTCAAGGTAAAATCCTTGTGAGATGTTGAGCACCCTGAACATCTGTCCAAAGTAGTAGAAATTGGAGTTGATTGGTGGTTCTCAGAAGGTTTTAGCAGCTTTCAGGATTTCTGTAGAAAAGAATTTCTGTAGAAGAGAAATTTCTGTAGAAAAGAACTGTTTCATAAAGAACACTTCTAAGCTCTTTAGAAACAGACAGCTTAGTCTCATTTTTGCCTTCCAATGGAGAGATTTGCAAAGCTGCTACAATGCAAGCTGCTGTCCAAGGGTATTTATCATTCATAGAACTTGGTACATGCTCTTCTGTGTGTATGTTTTCACCTCAGTGTTTGAAATGGGTATGAATCTAAAGTGCAGGTGGAAAAATATACCAGTGTAGTGTAGGAATGGCAAAACAATTCCTTTCTGAGCTTTTTGATGGCATCTCTCTAATTCCACTATTGCAGCAATGCAATTTATAAATAATTCCCAATAACAAAGGAGATGGGCAGGCTTAGAAACTTGTAACAAACCAGGGACATTCTAACCAGATGTAGCCTAGAGCTGTAATGTCAGAAAATTATCTCTGGCCCAGACTTTAATGTCCAGTGCACTGAAGCCCTTTCCTCTAAGTTCAATAGATCTTCATTCCTGCTGAGTCAAAGCAGAGAGAAACTGTCAGATTTAATTTGCCCCGTTATCTTTTTAGAGCATTTCTCAAGAAGAAGATTTTGGATTATATGCATCCAACCCTTACAAAGTTTTGTAGCAGTTTTTGTCTAAATAAATAAGCAGTACATGTATATTATAAAGAGCAACCAAACTACGCTGGATTGCTCTGCCACTGGTTATTCTACACCCCTGCCTTCTGTAAGAAGACATCTTCATTCTCCATGGCTATCTATTCTGCTACACTCACTGTAAAGAACTCTTCCAAAGATTGCTATTAAGCTATGTGCATAGTTCAGTATTCATTGCAATGGATTTCTAATTACATTAGTATGAGCTCTGGCAGATATGTCCATATAATAATCAATAACTGTCTTTGCCACCCACCTACCACATGCATGTACACTTAATATTAGAATCACCCACGGAATTAATGACTCTCTCTGAGGAAGAAAAAAGAAAAAGAAAGAGTAACTATCTGCTGTAAAATACTCTCTTTCTTGGCATAAGCTGATATTGATTCACCCCAAGAGGAATATTCCTGTTACACCTTCTATGAAACACAGAAATTATTCAGTAATTGCTAGGGCTGAAAATTAACATCAAATGGCTAAAATTTAAAATAGATTGCTATGAGTACCAGTGTTCAACCACCATTATATAAAGGAAATGTGTAGAGATTACTTTAATGCAGTCGTAATTTTAAGAGTTAGTATAGTGGGTGGCATGGAAGCAACAACTCCAAGCAACCCACAGTATCTTTCTTTCATGCACTTCTTTCCTGCAGTGAATATTTGTGTTTGCAGAGTCCAAAGAACTGGCAACAGTGAGAAACCAAATTTTCTGTTGACTCGTGGGTTTTCCTTTTCAGTGCTGACAGTACCTTTCTCAGACACAAAGCCTCAAAGTACACTCATTTGGCTCTGGTTTGTAGGTGACTCTCAGAGGGCATCTGGTAAAGGGTGTCTCATTGGCAAACAGTCTCCATCACTACTCTGTAAAAAGAATTGCCATTTTAATGGTAGGATTATTAAAAATGAAATGTGATGTGGTCTTCTGTCTAGTAGGCAGAAACCACATAATGTATTTAACTAAAGGTTCTGTCTGGTGAACTTTCCAGTAGATAGTTACTGATTCTTTTGTAAAAAAACAGTAGTGATGTCTTTTTTTAAAAAAAAAATATCTAAATCTTGATGAGACTATTTCTCCTGCTTCAGAAAAATATGAGACTGGGGGGGACAGAGACAACTGCAGTTTCCCTCTCACTTGCACAAGGCTTTGGAATATTTAAATTTCTCCATACACTGTCCTGTAGGTAGCCACACTGGTAGTGAACATCTCTTGCTACAGATTTGCAGAGATCTCTAGCTTCAAGAAAAGAATGAGACAGCATCATCTTGGATAAAAAGTTACCTTTGCACTGTTAGTTTCTTGCTCTTTCTGGACCAACTGAACAAGGCTGTTTCTGTCCTGTATGTATCTCCTCTCTATTCCACAGAGGATGTTTGAGGTCCTAGAGCAAATATTTATTGCATGGGACATCTCATGTGACACTGCACAGCGGATGTGTAGTGAACGCCTCCTCCCACCTTCAGCCTTGCCCAGCGTGGTCCCTGGTGCGTTGCATGACTTTGCCCTCATCAGCCAGTCTCAGTACTTGGGAATGGGTGAAAGAGAAGGATGATGATGATGTAGGAATAGATCCTGCCCTGGGACATAGCAAGAAGACCCACATGCAGTAGACAGTGATAAAGCTGCGAACCCTCCAAATAGCATGCCTAGGATCCACTTCTGATGCTTCCAGTTGAAAGAATTAACTTTACACAGACATAACCTTTATGTTTGTAGATAGGAAACTCTGAGATCTTTTAAAGTACAATCTTTATTCAGGAAAATTTGCAGAAATAGATAGGGCATCACCTATCTTTTTATAAAGCAGTAATAAACACTTGTTTCTCTTGCTAGTTCCGGACAAAATTTTGCCACACTTCAGTAGACTCTTTAAATACTCCACATCTGTCACCAGGGCCTGAAAATTTTGTACGATCCCGAAGCACTGGTGATCTAATTCTACTGCATGCAATTGAAACACTGCTGATTCCTTTCTCTATGGATATCTGTGCTCAGGGCATTCATGTTCTGGGTTGGCAATGTGAGAGTTACATATCATTTCAGTCACCAGTTTTCAGTGTCTAGTTAGAACCAAAATCTGATTTAACTTTCCATTCAAACCTCTCATTTTGAACCTACTCATAGAAATGAAATCAGGCACTTTCTTAATTAATACAGTTTTATAAACCAAGGAATATTTTGCTGGGCTTAATTTAGGCATCAAACAGAAGTTAAAATGCAGAGCTCTGTTTCAGCATGCTAGGAAAATTGAAGTGTGTTTATATCTTGCACCAAGGATTGGCATTGATGTTCAATTTTGTGCTGTTTCTCATTCTCTAGAAAGTTTAAAGCATCCAAGCAGATTAAACTGAAAAGGGAGCTGATGAGAAAATGCTAATTGTTCCATGTTTCTCAGGAACCATTATCTTTTTTGTACAATTAGAAGCAAAATGTCATCAGGAATTTCCACTGACGGGTGCACAGAATATTTAGGGATGCTTCATAAGAATTAAGCAGGTTTCCAAAATCAATTGGTTTGAGTGACAGCTGAACCCAACATCTATACCTGTCCTATGATCTACATAAAAGTGCCTTGTTAGCAGGGTTGGGAGAGTCCTGGAACTGGGATGATTTTTGGTTGTTTTTTTAGATGCAGACCCAGGAGTTTTTCTTTTATGGAAAGTTGTTGCTGAACTAAGCCTAGAGTTTGCATTCAGATTGGAGCTCTTCGCCTGGAGTATATTCACTGCATCAGAGCTGGATCAACATTTGGGTTTGGGGTTTTTTTCAAGTGGGTGGAGTATACTATATGTATTTGTGAATGATGAGGCCATTGGCAGTTGTAACACTGATCTGATGAGTGCCACCTGTCCTTAGTCTCATTGAATCTCAGAAGCAAGCTGCATGTCTTGCTCAAGGTCACACAGAAAGTGTGAGGCAAAGTCAAGAACCAAACCAGTCTGACACATGATTTTAAGAGCTTCCCTTCAATGCAGCAAAGAACAGCATTCATCTTTAACAACAAACCGGTGCGTGGCAGTTTGTTGTCCTCTGAGTCATCACTCCTGCTGAACGCCTCCCTTGGGAAGGTTGTTAAACTTCTACAACACTCACAAAATCTTAATGGGTTTTGCCAAATGAATTAAGAGCCCTTACAGCTTTCATGCTGTGTACCGTGGATTTTGAAAACTTATGTCAGTAAAGCAGTAAATCTCTCAAAGCAATAGGAGGCAGTGAAGAAAATAGCACAAAAGGTGAAGAGTGCTGTCACATTTGCACGAATGAAAATTATAAAAACCCATTTTTGTGGGGAATTGTATAAACCAGTAGTAAACAATTGAATGAAAATGAACATTTGGGAATCTCTTCAAACTGCTAAAGCCCCAAAGTAAGTCAAAGAGAGTTTTTTCCTTGTGCTTCTGAAGCCCTGCTACTCTAATGATTGTTAAAAGTTATAAGCTTATCTTGAGACCAAATGAAAGGTTGCTGCTTTAGATTCCCATTGGGGTAAAAAAGGGCTGGACCTATTACATTCCTGGACACCGAGTATTCCCTTTGGGAGATATGAACATTGGTGTGTCTTTTTTTCTTTCATTTTATTTCTTAAATAAGCAGGATGGAGAATGGTACCTCTCATATTTTGTAGTGGGACAACAGATGCATTTCTGCTGAAATGTGCAACTCTGAGTTTTTTCCAGAGTCTGGCTTAAACATGTCATTGCAAAAGCCTTTTTATTTTATTAAAAACCTTATTTGACAAAGCTCTGTAATCTTACTCATAAAAGCTGGATTGAGACTGGAACTGAGCATCTGGAAGGTCAGTTTAGCAGTGGCTATCTTTTTCCTTCTTTTTTATTTCTACAAATGAAAAACTGCTAAAAAAGGTAAAAGTGAGAAAGTGAGAAAAGAAACAACAAGCACAGGTGGCTTGAACTTCTCAGGCCTATGGTTCAGTTACTGGGCTGAACCAGATTTGGGTTTTTCTTATCTAGGTCCACCTGCTCACATGTCAGTGAGATTCAGATCTAGCCTTTAATACTAGAACTTATTTTTTGCTTTTAAACTCAAAGCTCCAGTTTCCTGATCCAACCTGCACTTCAGATACTGACTTTATTATCAATAGTCTATTATTTTTTCATTTATATTTTCAGATAAAACTAATGAAAACACCCCTGCCAGACCTAAAAATTTGAAGTAATGTGTTTCATTGCCTATGAAAACTCTACTATTCAGACCCCCAAATATCACACTGCTCCTCTCTGTCATCAGCAGCTTGAGGACTGTTTAATCTGGAGTTTAGAAATATGCCCTGCTAAACTGTTGCTCATTACGATCTAGACTAGAAAGGTGGTGTGAAGCTCATTCTACTCAGTGTACGTAGATAAGCTATGGCTTCATCATTAAATATCAGTGTCATCACTTCATGAGGATTCATGCTTTCTAGAAGAAAGGTTCTTTTTCCTTCAAGGTCCCATGGACCAAATTCACCTCTGCTCTTGAGTCATGGGTTTAATTGTATTTTACTCATTTTAAGACTTTATAAGGCCCATTAGGGCTCTCTGGGTTCACTCTAAAACTTCTTGACCTATTTCCTTTAACGCAGTTGGGAAAAGAGAATGCATTTCTTTGAATAATTTATCAGCCGCTTCTTTCTTTTGGCTATTGAATTTCTAGAACTTAAAATGCCTGTATAACATTGATGGGAGGCTCTGATAGGTGAGGTGTGAACTCTGGCTAAGGGTTGGAGCATGAGTCTGGAGTGGTAGTTAAGCCAGGCCCAGGGAAATGTAATAGTTGTCTGTGCCCCCACTTTTGCAGTCATTTGCACTTGCATATAAACAGCACAAGTTTCCATACCATGAGGCAAATCTTGCCCCTATGGAAGTCAAAGGCAAAACTTCAAAATTTTGTACTCACTTTAAAGTAACAGAAATAGCCTTGGTATGGTGGGATACCCAAACACACACTTCCAGCCTTTTTTTTTAAGGCTGTTAGTAAATAATACTTGTTTCTTCTCCTATAGGATCCTGTCAATAGGATTCAGTCAATAGTGTGATAAGAAAAAGCCTGTCCATCTTAGTGCATTATGGTTTTATGGTTCTTGCAACTTTTCCCTCGAATAGAGAATTCTAAATTATAGTTAAAGTTCAACTTAAATGGATGCTAAGTCTAATGCAGATTATTATTATCATAAAATCAAACTGATTATAACATGGACTTGCATGGCACTGGAGCAAGCTCTGTCTACTGGAGTCAATTCTCAGCAAATTCTATTTCCCTAACCAGTGTTCAATCAATAAACCTGCCTTTTGTCAATATGTGTATCATGTGAAGGTCCTACTTTATGCACCTTCAGTCTAAGAGTCTGAAATGCTATCCCTGTCCAGCAAAATGCTTGTTTTATCTGCTCCTAGTCAAGAATTGGCATGTTTTTCTTGTCTTAACTTGTGTTAATGTCTTAACTCAGACATTAAAATCAAAAAGCTTATCTGCTTCTAGCCAGGCCTGTAGTGAAGCTTTTGTACCAGGGAAGAATCTTGAATACTGTCCAGCACCTTTGACAAATGCTGAATTGTAGTGAAGCTGTCCACCTTCCACGAGGAAGAGAACTCCATCATGCTTGTGTTATACGCCTTATACTGCCTAAGAATCCTATGTCAAATCTGAAGTGTTGACCTATCCACATAGTGGTGCTAGACTAGGCTAAATGGCCTAATCTATCACTTCTCTCTTTCTGACTTGTTACAAACACCTACATTCATCATGAAACTTCAGCTAATCATCCCCATCAGGATGGGAGTGGGAGCTGGACATAGGAATTCTTACTCAGAGTTATATTCCTCTGGAACTCGCTTCTCCTGGAACTCTACCTGACCTTTAGCTCCAAAAATGTTTCAGGATAAGTTATTATCTTAGCTGTAGCCCTACTCCCCTCCCCTTCCTGCATAGTAGAAGGTGAAATAAACAGTTAGAGGAAACAAGGGTTCAATTGGCTTCATATTCATTGTGGCAAAAGAAGTTATGAGACTTCTGGTTTGTATTCTAGTGTGATTAAGCCGGATAAAATTGTAGCTTGTGTTTTGCACTCTCTAGAGATATTTGGGTCTGCGATTTATATTAATCCATATCTGCCTGCCTGCCCCTCTGCTTGTTGAATATTATGTACTTCTTCTGCCATCCCTTCCTTCTTAGTAGGCTGAATGAGAGCGCTAATTAGACTCTGGTGCCAATTTACTGATGCACCATCTTCTGTTCACCCCATGAGAGAGGGATTAGCTAAATGCAACAGCTCTTCGTCTGAGTTACTGGCATATGATATTTGTTGTAATTCTGTCATGAATGGTATCTGCATAACATGCAATTATAGCCTTCTTTACATAGTGAAATCTATATAGTATTCTTTCATTTTCCTTGAAGGGCAATCACACCCTGTGCAACTATCTTCATAGTTTTATGGCTACAGGAAGTTTCTAGACATTTTTTATGGTGGGTGGGAGAGAAAGATTGACTTTTAAAGCCCCATATAGTTTTTCTTCCTCCACAGAAACACATTGTCATTCCAGCTATGGCTATAGAGAAATTTGTTATGGTAAGATAAGCTGCACATGCAGTTCACTGTAACAAAATTTAAAGTAATGAGGTAAGGGAGTATGTTTACAGTTTTAACAGGGGCCCACCACAGAATACAGAGTAACATGGGAACCTGAGTTGATTGTGAATAACCCATTTTATATTTCTGCATAATATTTATCAGCAGCGCATAGGGAATGAGTTTCGAAGGCGTGGAAGCTGTTCTGATACAAAACAAAGCAAAAGCAAAACCTAATTTTAAATATTGTGAAACTCTGTGTGATCTGACAAGGACAAGATCAGAATGCTGCAAAATATAGTGCACACTCAGTTCTTGTACTGCAGTAACCCTAAAGACCCCAGCCAAAGACACGGATGTTGTAATACCGACTGTACTGGCAAATGCCAAAAGGAGCAGCTCAGGCCCAGCAGTATCTGCTACAAGACATGGCAGCAGTGATAAAAGAGGTATGATCAGACTGGCTATCACAGAGGTCTTAGCAATGACAAGTGATTCTCAAGGCCAACTGCAGTTCACTGATTTCCATTAGGAGTAGCTCATTACATGCTAAATTGGCCAGTGGGTATTTTATTCTTGGTTTATATATGGCTCTGTATAGACCAGACCAAGGCAGATGAATCTGCTTTGGTTATCATCATGGAACTCTAGTGCATGGGTTTTAAAAAACTCTTTTCTTGTGCTGCCTTCTGAAGTTCACTCATATAAAACAAATCCTCTGATCTTAGTGACTTCATGTTCGTGTAACGTGAGCCCGGCCAGAAGTGAAGTTCACCCTTTCAGTGTTTTGCAGAAAGGCACCAAAGTAAACCCATCTTCCTGTTTAAGGGATATTATTGTGAAGCTGCCTTTTGGTATTCACTGACTTTCATGCAAACATGCAGTAAACTGCCCAGTATATCCACAGTGAGCACAGAGGCTGTGGCACAAGTGAACAGAAAAATAAAGGACTGGGAGGTACAGCCAATAGCTAGATTTTTGCTCTAAGATGGGGAGTACAGGGACTGGCTTGATTTAACCCTGAGCAAAGTCAATTAATCAAAACACACAAAAAAAATAAGAATCCAAGGGCAGGAACAGCAGGGTTTAATACATTCTCCTAGCAGTTGAAGAGAATCATAATAGAACCAGAGGTTTCTAGGATCTTGCTATGGAATTTTTGTCTTTGAGTTTGCAGCACTGGAAGGTTTGTGTTCCCCACACAGTGATAAATTCCCTTTTACAAACTGGACTGAGAAGGAGGAGGGAGGGAACTGGGTGGAATCAATTACAAACCATATCAGACATTTAAGTTTAAACACAAGACCTTGCAAAGGCTTGCATGAAATCTTACTAGCAATATAAACAGGAATGGTGCCAAACTAAGCACCAGAAGTATTCAATAATAAAATACAGCTGTCTCCATTGGCATCTACCCATGAAAGTTTGTCATTTTTACTGTTAGAAATGCTGACAAAGAGAAATCTAAAAAATGTAAACATTTTTTCAAAAGAGGGAGGTTTTCATGAACTGCAACCTAAATATTCATTCAACATTGGAACATTTCATAAAAATAATTTATAACATAATTTCTTCTTAGAAATGCATTTTGACAGAGTTCTTTTCAAAGACTTTGGTCGAGCTTGGCAATGCTAGCAGCTTTGCTTTCAAATCCATAATTCTTAATTATTAAAATACTCTCTATACACTTTTTTTGGATTCTAGTGAGGCACATCAAAGCAGGGGGCCTTCTTTGCTTTGGCTTAATGCACACTATGTCAGCTGAGGAGGAAGCAAACGTAACACAGCTCTATAGATAGCCCAAGCTTGAGGTATGCAAACCTGCTATACAAAAGCAGTCCCAGGAAACTTGTATGCTTATGAACTACTTCTAGGAGGAAGGCTTTGCAGAACTGGATCCTAGATGGAGGCTGCTACAGTACCTCTGACTCAATGAGCTTTGAGCCTTGGGAAATAGAAATAGACCAAGACCTATTATCACTTGTAACTTGCTTTATAGCTGGATCAATTTTGGGGGAATTTCTCAGGAAAATTAAGTAGGTTTAAGTCCTGAGAAGTGAAAGACATATGTGCACTCACACAGAGATAAACATGTATATGTTTGTGGCTGCCCTGTAATTCTCATCTGATGTGTGTATTTGCTTTGGTAGGGAAGTTCTTTTACTCTCTTATTTTGCTTTACTTCTAAACTGCTTCCCAAACAGCTGGGCTATGAGTACCAGCCCACCTGAGATATAACACTATATGTTTTAGCACCTTTCAAGACACCTTGGGAGATTTCTACTTTAACCAAGAAAAACTAAGGACGTTATTTACCAGTTAAAGAAGGTTTTAGTCTTTGGATTACACAACTTTATTTACAAGTATTTTATGACATAGGAAAGGACAGTCACTCCTTCCTGTATCATTCCATGAGCTTCTGGGCCTTATGAATTCAAGTTTCTTCTTTCCACTGATGAAGCTGCAGTTTCTGCTCTCCCAAGTGTCCCCTCTAGCTTTGATCAGGTCCGGTCTTGGATTCCTGCCACCACTTGCTCTGATCATGGTTAGCTGGAGGATGATCAGGCAGTAGCTGCATTACTAAAGAGAATTTTTTTTAAAAAAAGAGTAATATTACTCTTACTTAAATTTTCTTCTCTCCTTTCACCCCTTTTTGCCCTTGCTACATTGTTCTTTGTCCACTGGAAGTTGCTTTTCCCCCAGATGTAGCTAGTAAAATCCCAGCTCTTCTGGTGGCCAAATGCTAGCTGAAGGGCTAGAAACCATTCTTTTTCAGGTAGACTACTGCATACTTAAAAGACAAAATTAACCAACTGTGTCCACAAAGAACTTTCCCTCTTCCAGTGGGATGTCTTCCATTTAACATGTAAGGTCTTCCACAAACCTTCTCCCCACCTTTGCTTCTAGTGTATCTAAGGAGTCAGAAGAAAATTTAATGATCTCACTTCAGAATTCCTTAGACTTCCCTCTGACTATAATCCTGTATTTTTAAGACATAATAATAATAATAATAATAATAATAATAATATGTAATTGGTTTTCTCAACTTACAAGGACAATGAAGTGATGTATATGCTTGCTCTTCAGATGACCTACTCTGAATTGTAGTGTATATTAGTTTTCTTTGTACCCAGACTGAGGTCTTTAAACTAAGAAACTATTAAGTGCACAGAATTCCAGACTAGTGCGTAGGAAAAAAAAAACAAACCATAAAATACTCCTCTTGTTAAAATTACAGTTACTGTACTGTTCTGCTTAAAATACTGCACAGTCATAAAATTCAGCTTGAAAATTATATGATCAGTCTCAAAGCAACTGCCATCAAACAGTTCTCCTTGTCAGTCCTGTACAGTTTAAGTACTGATTAAATTCTACAAAGATGGTCAAAAATGACATTTCAGCATTTGAGAGCTGGGCTCTGGAATTGCTTTGAGCTTGCAGGTAATACACAGGCCAGCAATTTTTAATGTTTAACTGAATGACATTGCAAGTGATGAGAAGACACTGTAACTTTAAAAGAGTAATTTCTTTAAAGGCTAAGAGTGACTGTTACATTTTTTAAAAAATTCTATATTTATTCCAGCTTAGTCCTTAACTGTGAGCCATGCTATGTAATAATAATGGAACCGCTCAGACAGCAATTTACCAATGTGCTTGAGGCCCTGTCAAACCACATGGAGTGATGCCATAATCAAATTCATAATGTCTTATCTTTTGCAGATAAAGTAATCATCAAAGGAGTGCTGGCATGAACAGAGAAAAAATTCAGGGCTCAGACATGCTCTAATGTAGTGAGCTGTGACACAAATTGGGCTGTCCCTGTTTTGCCTTTCTTCTCTATCTGTGTTTCCAATAGGTCTGCCAAAGAAATTCTTCTGTCTTCGTTTCATACTGTCTTCTGAGACAAAGGGGCTTTATAAAGGAAAAAAACTTGAAAGGGTTAAAATTTCAGAGTGAAATGTTCATGTCCCCCCCCTTCTTTTTCCTTTAATACAGTTATTGGCTGGCATTATAGAGAGCAAATCCACAGACTTGAGATTTTCAGTTAAATCAATAAAATATTATTTTAAAAAAATGGAGTTAAGTGCATTATCTGTCCATTACTCCATTATGGTTTGCCCTCAGTCATCGAAGTGAGAGAAAGGTTCCCACAAGGCAAATCACATTTGTAGTTAACCTGAAACAGCTTTCCCATATTGGGGAACTATTTAAGGTCTCTTTTCTGCTTGGTAATTAAGCACGTGCCTATCACTAAGCATATTAGTAATATTGCTGAAGTCAATGGAGAGATACTGGGGTTAAAGGCAGTTGCTTATGTATATAATATCAATAAAGAAAACAAGAAAGGAAGTTGCTCTTCAAGGGCAACAAGAATTAAAAGATAAATCTTTTCAATCATACAATAAAATACATAGGGAGGGAAGAGAAAAAAAATCTTTTTTTGTTTTAGAGGGGTCCAATTTGCAAGCTAGTGAAGCATTACAATGTTTTTTGGCTTTGTGGGTTTTTTTCTTTTCAAATTTATTTCCCCGACATTTGGCCCAGACCAACTCAAACATATCATGGATTGGCTTGTGCACTTGCTTTGAGTTGTTTCTGTTTGTTTTAAACATTTGCCTAGGTCTTGATGACATATCTCTCTTGAATGCTCTAGTGATGTATATGAGGCCCAGGCTTTGCAACAGGCTCATATATCTTTTGTGGGTTTTTATGAACTGCAAGACAATTAAAGCCCAGTTCTCCAGTATGCTGAACAACCTCAGCTCCCACAGACTGCAGTGAAAATGGCAGCGGATGCTCAGCACTTCTGAGAAGATCTGAATCTAGCTGCAAGGCTGTGTCCTTGTCAGTATGTTAATTTTATATAATTAGGAAATACCTGTTTTCCACAAATCTATTACAAAAACAATTAAACCATACAATGTTTAAATTCCCAAGGACTTCTGCACCTGTAATAAAGAAAGTACATATGAGCCAAATATTTTCAGCCTACCTTTCAAACATTGTTATGTTTGATTTTGGCCCCAGAAGTGTAGTTGCTCACATTTTTATTTCCTAAAATGAATAATCCTCCTTCAAAAGTTACAAAAAAGTTGGATAATTAAGGGGCCCAAGTGTAGTTTTTTTTAAAAATGTTATCTTCAATCTATTTAAAGATATGTAGAGCCCACAAGTGTACTATTCTGATGGGGGAAAAACACACAAAAATCAGTATGAAAATGTACTGCGACACTACAGAATACTAATCACTCCTACACAGAGAGAGCCTTCATTTTATCTGCTTTTGCAGAAGGTTTTTATAAAGTCAGATTTTAGAATAACTAAAACCCAGTACAACTGAAGGAGACAAAGCTTTGCACTTGAACAAAGGAATGTTTTCTCAAAAAATAACAATGACGATCTGGTTTGTGCTTTTATAGCTGTGCATATCCTAAATGATGGATAGATGGTTACACAATGAGAATATATAGTGAGCTGATTATGCTCTCCATTAAAAAAATCCCAGGCAACTAAGCTTCAATGCAAATTCATGTGATGTGACTGCTGGCAGAGTTGGCTGAAGGATTGTAAGTATTAGGCTTGCTCCTGCTCTAAATGATGGCCAAACATCATTTATAAATCATCAAAGAGAGAACAATCCCTCCTGGATTCTGGGTCTAAAAGTTTAGGAGGCAGCTTCCCCCCTTCTTTTGACCTTGGACATACCAAGACTTGGAGGCCTGGTTCCCATCACCACAAGTGGACTGGTATACCACGGACTTTCCCCTTTCTTGTGCCAAGGTTTCCACCCCTTTCCTTCCACCCCATGTCCCCCTGGATGTCTTCACTGACTCAGCTCCTGGCCTGATCCATAAACTGAACAGCCAGGCAGGAGAAAAGGCAAACAGCTTGTCTTCCTGGGACATGGATTCTTCACCAGCTGTAATATCCCACAGGAAAGGGCACAAATGGAGGTAAGCCAGGACAAGAGAGTCCAGCCTCTGTCCTTGTGCTTACAGGGACTGTGCAGGTATTCTGTGCGACAGAGTCACAGTCACAGAGGGACACAATCTTACTGTCTTCCTCAGGACTAGAAAGGAGTGTCCCAGAATTGCTCTGTGGGTAGGAGTTTATTCTCTCATGGCACTGCTAGCTCTCTCAGTGAACCAGAAACAGACTAATGCATCCCAAAGAAATAGTCTCTGAAACCTGGATAATCCATTTGACCTGAATTGAAGATGAGTACTTCAGCAGAGAATCCTTCCAGTACTTAGTTTTTTTGGAGCACTTTTGTCATTTTGCTCTATGACTTTACAGGATACAAGTTCTAACCCACTCCTCAGATTCCTTGGCACTACTGAGTGCCAGAGTTATTTGAGTCCTAGTCACTGGAGAATGTGCTCTGGTTTCCTGCAGAGGGCAATTGTCATTTGCCACTGACTGTAGTTTATGAGAGAAGCAGTACGATGATAGGAAGAATGAGAGATTTTAAAAAAAATTTTTTCATAAACTTAAAAAAAAGCACCTGTTTTGAATTATTTTGATGAAATTTTTATCATCTTCCCCCGCATCACATCAATAGTTTAATAGTGGAGTTTTCTGTCAATGGCTCCTCTGATATCATGGACGATAAAACCATCAAAAGGCTTTAGAGGGATTTTTAAACTTTTTATTCTTGCTGTTGTTCTTGTTGATGACAGAGTTTGGGTGTCAGATAAATGAATCTTTATTATGGGGGTGGATTGACTGAATTACAGGAGGAGCTGTTACCAACCTGGCTCCATCTGAGCCAGCTCATGTCTGCAGCAGGATAACCATGTTTGTGCTATACTGGCCTGCACCACTCCTAACTCATGGCTTTCACTGCTCCATCACTAACTGTATTCTTTTCTTCGTTACATCCTTATGGTATGTTTTTGTAGCACAGTTCAATATGGCTTTTCCTTCCTTTTGCTTTATCCAGTACCATCCATCAGATGAAAAGAAAGAAAAGTACTTATCTTCATTTAATTCTGAAATGTTTTGTTCGTACATCCTAAGTACTGGCTTCACATATTTCACAGCACCAGCTTCTAAATTCATAGGACAGAGACTTTAGTTGCTTGCAAAGTCATAATACTTACACTCTGTCAAGTAAATGAGGTTGAGGTGGAAAAGTGGAAGCAACGTCATGTCACTAGTTCCCTTCTATTTAGTGGAGATAGTACTTCATATACACTATCTTATTTCTTCCAATTGTGATGTTTAAGGAGCTTAAACAGTTACAGCAGAGAACTATGGTGGAACAATAAGTGACCTACACATATTTCTCTAAGTAGCAAGGGTTATTTTCCTTACACATGTTACTAAAACCAGGGTCAACAGAGCACTGAGAGAAAGTAAGAGACTCATGCTTGGCTTTGAAAAATTCTGTCTCGGCACAATGAGAGCACAGCTGACCTCACTGCATCATGTTTACCAGCAGAATTTAAACAACCAGGATAAATCATTGTCAGTGATAGTAGCAGGAAGTTAATCCAACAACCTTGAGATCATTACAATTTTTCACACATTTTCTGTCTTTTCAATGTCTAAGTGAAATCTTATTTCTGTGCTGAAGTCCTTGGGGCTACAGAAAGCAAAACTATCAAAGACACCTACATATCTCTGCCTTGAGCAACAAATAAAAAGCAGACACATGAGAAGAGAAAGCAGATGGCCTTGCAATTGCCATGAAGAAGAACCTCCAGGTCACATTTGGTAGGTGGTGAAGAGAATCCATTCCACAATGAATTACACCTCTTGTAGACATTGTCTTCCTTGTGCTTAACAGATGCTGTGTGGTACCTTTTGAGTCTGACTCCTAATGTTAAAACTGCTTCATTTATATAGAAACATGAATGCTTAGCATAAGACGTCAACAAGGCAGAAGTTCTCAATCTGATCTAGATTCCCTTTATTTCCAGTGGAGATACATAGGATGCATCTGAACTATTTTAGATGCTTACCATAAAATACTGTTGCATCACACAAACTTCTTATCACTGACATTAAAGGAAGTTGTGATGAGTAGCTCAGACAGGGATTTCAACACTGTAGATGTCTCAGACTAGGTGAGACAAGTCCTGCCCACAGCTACGTGGATATTGCCTTAAGGAATCACAACCACAGAGACTTCTCCAATATTTTTAGAGATGATAGAAATCTGCTGGTTTGGTTTTCATGGCAATACTTGAATGGGAAATGAATGAAATTAAATTGTGGTATTTTGAAAACTTTTTTTTTTTTCAAATTTTCACTGACATGAAATTTTTTAAGCTTCCAGTTCTTCAGAGAGTGTCATTTTGAAGTTCTACTTTGAGCTTTGTAAAAAGTGCATTTTAAACCAATATTTAAAAACTTTGAAACGAAACCTGACCTCAAACAGGAAAGGGGACTGTTTCATGTAGAAATTTGTAATGATTCTTTTTGAATTCTTAAGTTTTATTTAAAGTGAACAGTAATTAAAAATTAATGTGTCATCCCTGCAGGATTCTTCCTTTTCACAGAAAAGAAATTGGACATGAAAAATTTTCCTACTCTGAATATCTTGTTTCTAGATAGGATGGTGCTGGGGAGAAAGGTGCAAGTAATCAGTGTCAGGAATAGATGTTCCTTAACAGATATCAATCCTGACTGATGTTTATGTTATCCGTATAACTAGTTCTCTGTTACACTGCATAGGCTCTTAACCCCTTGACTTCTTGAGTCAGAGTACGCCGCAAGTTAATTATATAATATGTTAATGCAACTTCTGGATTTTTCTTTATGTTTTTTCTTCTTCCTGAGGCTCAGAATTACAACGAAATCAGACTGAGACTTAAGTAGGCTTCTGACACTATGTGGCCCCAGACTGCATTTCTGCTCAGGCCCAAAGATTTGTTACTTCTCTCTTTCCCTGCTTTGAATATCTTGTAGAGGTGGCACTGAGCCAATTATTTATAACCAATTTTTATTTAACTAGTGTTCTTTGCAAAAATAAAACTTAATTCTATTGAGATTCCCCATTAATTATAATGAATGTTAGCTGTAATCAATCAAGTTACAGTTCGAAAGTGCTCCCACTGCTCTGCTGCTGCAGCAGAGCCCAAATCCTGAGCTACATTGCACTGCTTCTCTTGGTCAAGATGTACCCAAACAGTTTAATCAAACTACTGAAGAATTTTACAGCTGTCATGTCTCTTCTTCTCCTTCACTAAATAAACAGCCAAAGGGACATAAAACTACTAGTCCAACATTAAACATGTAGAATGCCTTCCTTCATAGGTCTGGACAAGTGGGACAACTTTTAAATTAAAGAAAGACTACACCAGCTGGCTGATGTCCAGAATTGGTCTCTGCGGAGAACTTTATGAGTGGTAACTAACCGTAAGTACCCACAACCTGGCAATGTTTAGCAGAATGTTGGCAGACACACTGTATAGTACTAATAAATTAGTAATGATAATTAATTAGTAATAGTTTGCATTCATGTGACACATACCTTGCTGCAATTTACTTCTTGTCCTGTTAAACATGGACATGAAGAACAGTTTATCTTCCCGTGATCTCCCTTTGTGTAGACTGCTTTTGCATCTTCCTCCTGTCTATTCCTCTCTACCCGAAGCAAGCTACATTCCATCAAGATTTCCTCATGCATCCGCTTATGGCACTCCTGGATTCTCTCCCAGTGTCTTCCCAGCCTTCTGGAAATGCCATACTGAATGCAGGGCTCAAGGTGAGGCCTTTACAATGATCAGTAGACTTGTAGGATTGCCTCCAATGTCCCAGAAGTGATGCCACTTTTCAAAAATTCCTGTGATGTTACTGAGTCTTGCTCATCTTGCAATCTATGGGAATATCTAGATACTTGTTTGGTCCCCTATTCAATCTTCTATCTGTGTAACTAGCTGCTTTTGCCTACCTGTAGAACCTTGCACCTCTTCTTATTAAATTAGTTTGTTCATTCCTTTTCACCAGTTTGTCAAAATCCTTTCACATTCTCATGTCTTTGTCCAATATGCTTGCAGCTTTTTTTAGTGTGTTCTCATCACCAAACCCAATAGTGAAAATATTGATTAGTACCAGATGAAGGGTTGCACCCCACTTAGTATTTCATTACAGTGAACCACTGATCATGACTACCTACAGAAGATTTTATGACCAGTTCTTAATTATTTGTATAGACCTAGAGTATGTTTTCCCCATTTACTTTTGAGATACTGTATGAAACAGTGAAGTTATTAATGTCAATAAATAGGAATCTACACCTTTTTTCCTTATCTGAGGCAGAGCTGGTCCATCAATAAGAGATGGACCAGGTATAAAGTAAGCAGTAGGAATGCAGAGAAGGAAGAAAAAGGTCGGACCTCCTCTTGATGCTGGCAAATCCCTGGAAAAGGTTAAATTTCACCCTCACCTTCTTTTTCCACTTAGATGCTTGTAAAAGTGTATTTGGTAGTTTATTGTAATACTTGTCTGGCAATTCAAGATGATTGACCTCTTGTTTCCTGGCTCCCCTCACCCTCACACCCCCCATTTAAAGTCTAGAGTTTAGGATTGACCTTTTTCAAACATCTGCAACTTGATCTACTCTCCATAGAGGGCAATATCTCCATGATACCTACTAACAGCTCTCAGATTGCTTTAGCCAGTTCATAACACAGCCTAGTATAAAATAAATCAGATACAATGCATATGAAACATTTAACTTTTCTCTAGCTTACTGTAGCTGCAGGATCTCAACCTTAAGGGATGAAACAATGCGTTGTCCCAGCTCATCCTCTAATTGATCTAATCCATCTCCAGATCTCTAGCTTGTAATTTTATTTGGCTGATGTTATTTCAGGAAAGATATTTAGGCTCCTTTCCTAAGTTTTAATATAGCTTCATAAGTATGAAATCATGGCTGTTCCCCAGCCAAGACCAAGTCACAGATATACGTGTGAATTGAACCCTCTGGTGGTGAATGATCTTTAACAAAAATTTTAGCCCATAGCAAATGCAAAATAAAACCCATTAGCCTAAACATTAGCTAAAGAAGCTTAAGTCACATGTTTTATCTCATGCTTGTGATGGGCTAAAAGGTGCACCTGGTTATCTAAAATCATTCAGATTCACAATGATTTATTAAAATGCAAGAACCCATTTGTGAACTTGACCATAAGATTTAAGAAAACCAAAGAAAACTATTAAATATCAGTATGACATGTATAAATTTAGACAAAACTTCTCTTTTGTTTTATGAATAAAAAAATGGAGAAAAACTGTTGTGAATTCAAACAAAAGTGATCATTTCAGGGAAACACTGAATTTGATCAATGGGAAATATTTTATTTGACCTGAACTGAAATATCTAACTTCATTTTTGAGCTATTTAGTTTGTCTTAAAGAAGGTTCATTTTTTAAACATTACCTGAACTTTTACATGAAAAATGTCAAATTGAAAAACATGTTTAATTGGGAAAATGTCAAAATGAAACTTTTTGGCATTTCTGAAACAAACATTTTAGATAAAAAAATGTCAACATGAAATGTTTTGACATTTTGAAAAATGTCTCCCTTTATTGAATCTGAAACTTTACAAAATTTAAATTGTGTTTACTATTTGTCTTGAAAACAAGAATTGCTTGCATTGGTAGTTTTCCCTGGGTAAGCAGCTAATCTTCCTGCCATGTTAGCATTAAAACATCAGCCAAGCAACTGTGCAAACATTATAAAGCAGTTCTTGCCTTTACTGCAGCTCAGATTTGGACTTGTTAGTGGTTATCTATCTATCTTCACTCTTGCACTTTACAGTGTCCAGCTTCCAACCTTGCAAGCAGTGCTATGGCCCACAAAGAAAGTAAGAATGAGAGAAATGATTACTGTTTAACAAGTGAGAAACTTCCTATTACATTAAAATTACATTTTTATTTAAAAACCTGGCTAGTGGCAGATTTAGGAAAGTTCATTCCAGAACAAATGGTTTATCCATTAGCAGAAGCAAGTCCATAATTCTGAATGAGTTGTAGAGATTGTTATAGCTAAATTAAAACAACCCCTTCTAGACCAAACTCACAGCATTCCAAAATGAGATCGCAAGATGCAATGAAGTATCGTCATGGAGTAGCTGGTGCTTGCACTGCATTTTTTGGAGGTTATAGATACTATATGCTAACCATATTAATTACACATAATTACACAAAAATTAAATCTTATCGTTTATTGAAAAATAATGTTTTACTCTAGCTGTGAAGCTTCAGCTGTGAAGCAGTTACAGTTCATACGCAAGACCTACTTTTTGTGACAGAAGGAATTCCGCATTCACTTGATTTCACAATTTCTTCAGCTGAAGCCTAAGACGATGCTATTCTAATAGCAGCATGAGATGAAAGGAAACTATGCAAGGGAACACTAAGCCCACCTCAAACCAAGACCCAAAGTTTTACGTGGATGCCAAAGTGCTGAGCTCTAGATGCCTGCACCCTTAGTGGGATCCACAGCCCTGAGCAAGGAGCCTCAGAATGGCAGCCAGAAAAGGCAACATGCTGGGAGGAAGCTGCTTAAAGCAGCCACTGCTAAGGAAAAGGCTGTGCCTTCAGCCGTACCCTTCTCCAGGCTCCTTGCTCAGTGCCAGGGGCTCATTTCTCTTTCCATGTGGGATTAGCTGCCTGGAGCACTTTTTTAAAGGTAAGTACTCCAGTCCCCTTTTTCCCCCTTATAATCAAGTAGGACTTGGGCTATCCTTTTCAATGTGAGGGGGGTCTGGGAAGGGTTCCTTTTCTGCAGCAGCCCAGTGGTGGGAGATGTCCAGGCGGCAGGTTTGAATCCCTCCAAGCAAAGAAGGAAACTGGACCCACATCCCAACCAAACTCACCACTAAGCACTTGAATAAAAGGGAATCACTCCTTGCCTGCTTTTTAACAGAAAGCAGTGGTTGCCACTGCAATATGGCAGGCAGGCACTGAGAAAAACCTACTGGATTTTAGCAGAAGGAAGTAGAGGAATGGCTGAGTTTAGAATCCCAGAGTAGCTTGGATGTGCGATAATTGCCTTGCTTCTCAGCCTGGCAGAGACCAATGCACACCTTCAACAGGAAAACTGCAACCGCTTGGGCAGTGCCTGTCTTTTTGACCTTGAAGTCCCCTAGTTGGAAGGCAGTTGAAGACGAGTTTTGCTGAGCAGAGTCTAGACAATGTGTTCTACTCTAACGTCCCTTCCACTGCCTCTTTTGTATTTGGGATGTAGTAAGTTGGAACAAAGTGGGGGGATACGTGGAAGTACACAACGACTTGACTAAGGGGCTGTTGGGAAAGTGTTAATTCACCCTTGGGCGGGCAGGGGAGGATGCACTAACACAGCTGCCTGTCATGAGTGCAGAGACCCACCAGCTGTAAGGAATTAATGACTTCCCACAGGAGCACTATAAGAGACTGAGATGGGGGAGAGGAGTGGGTTTCTGCTGGTGTTGATGCCTAGGTGAAAGACTCTCCAGAGAGATGCTAAGGCAAGTGGAGTGGGCTGAGCAGCCGTCCTTTCAACTCTCTCCAACGTGCTTCAGTTTAGAGAAGGCTTTCAGTGTTTGCGAAGAGGCAGAAGATGCTTGATATTTCTACTTCCATTTCACAATGGAGTATAGCTGAAGATGATTTTACATCTCAACTCTGACTTCTTGCCCTCTTCAGTTAAGTGTCTGTGGGCTGCTGCTTTGACTATTATGAGATTTCTTAACCCTGCTGGTTCTAGTTGAAGTAGTGCTGGGCTTTCATGTTTCTTATTAGCTAATTTGAAGAAACTGGGTAACGTGAGGTGGTTAAAAGTTACCCTGCATTTAGATGAATGGAAAAAAGTTTGTCCACTGCAGTAACTACTGTCTGTCAACTGGGCAGTGTTGATCCCTGCTAGCCAGGCTTCAGTGCGCTATGTTGCCATGTGTAAATTACCTACCTAAACGCTGCAAGCTAGCAGAGCCACTTCGTGCTGAGTCCTAAATTGACACCAAAAGAGAAACTTCCATCCAGGCTAGAAATCTAAGGAAATTGAGCAGACTAATCAGTAGTGCAAAAAGTTCTGAAACCACAATGGCTATTAAATAAAGCAAATTTTTCTGCAGACACTAAGTCAGTGTTTAAAAATACAAGCATTGAGATAATTAGAGGAACTTCAAATCTGTCTTCATAGTGTTTCAGGCAGGATGACATTGTCAGCTATTCTATTTTGTATTGATTCCCACAAAGCTCAGTTATTCCCAGCCTTCCATTTCAAATGCAGCACCTTGTTTTCCTGTATCTTGAAGCAAAGAAATTAGATAAAAACTATTGATTAGCAAGGCACAGAGGGGAGTGATGTCTGTAACCTTCCTTTGTCTTGCAGCTCTGCAGCTGAGGCAGCAGTAATAGGATTCTGTGCGAGTGCGACTGTGATGAGGTCACACTGCTGAGAAGGGAATGAAAACACTGCAGTCAGCTAGATCGCTTGCTTCTCTGATAGTTTTTGATATTGTTTGTCAAATTGTGATTTGAAGGTTATTTCTCTGGAGGCTAAAGCTGCTTTGCTTCTCTCATGGACTTGGCTGGGCTTTTAAAAATCATGCATTCATATAAACACCCCTTTCTCACTCAAAGTTTATGGCTCTTATTGGGAGCCCAAAAGGCTCCAATAAGGAGCAAGAAAACAAGTCTCTCCAGAAATTTTCCATCATTATGAGATTAGAGCAGTTATTTATTAGAATAAGTCAGACTTGTTTGGTCTCTCTACCTCTTCTTCCTCCCTCCTTTTTCAGGAGGGTACTGCAGTCCAGTTCAAAACAAGTTCAATAAACACCTTCAAGACACATGAGCCGTGAAGGGTTATGCTGATTTAGTACATAGTGGTGTAGCATTTATTGGTATCATTACTCAAGAAAGAAATAAGGAATTTCCTCATTTCAATTTCTTTGAGAAACAGGCGTTTTGTGACCTACTAGGGCAACTGCAAAACTGTACAGAAAGTTCAGAAAATGAATAATGCTTTCTCATTCTGAATGGGCTCTACCATTTTCTTTCTTGCATTGCTTCATAGCAGTGAAGCAGCTTGTTGAGGTGACAAGGATGAAACTGAGGCACAGAGGGTCAGTGATCTATCTACTGGAAGAGGGTGTCAAGTACTGTCAAATATAGGATAAATACTCAAGGTTACCTGGCACTCAGGACTCTACTTCTGGTGTGTAAGGCAGGCTGCATTCCTGTCTTCCCACAGAGGAAGAAACCACATGGGGCATGCAATGTCTTCCACTAATCAGACCTCAGGGGTTCATTCTCCCTTTGGAAAGCTCCCTTGCCATAGTTCTCCTCCCGTAACAGACACTGGAAGACTGGTATGGAGATAGTTGGCTAAGAAAACCCTCCAAATAAACTTCTGGAATTGCATGGCAGTAACAGGATGCCTTTAGCAGGCAGCTGCCTTGTCTGTCTGAGACTTACTGTGCAAAAACAAGTATGTCAGGTCAAGCTGCATATTTTGAGGTTTGATGTCCCACCCTCTCAAATAAGTGATGTGGGAAGAAGGCTGGGAAAAATCCTTCCCCAGGCTTATTACTGTGGGGTTTTCTGTGGGAAGCAGTGAGACTTTCCCATCCCCTCCTTACCCCATGTGATGCTCTGTGATCATAATATGTGGAACTATCTCATGCTTCCAAGAACTCCTTCAGTGCTGAACAAGCATGCTCTGGGTGTTTTTCTTCAGTCTTTGTTCTATTTGGTATGATCCTGAGGACATCATTCTTTGCCCCTTGTTTTCTTCATCTGTGTGATATTTACTTTCTCGAAGGCTGTTGTGAAAACTTTTTGGTTTTTAAATCCCCTACCAGATAGAGGGTGCTATGGGAGAGCAAAGCATCTTGCTGTAATTGATTTGTTTGGAAGGGAAAGCTGATGCTACTTTAGAGATTCCCCC
>JANZLQ010000009.1:26331294-26345742 GCA_026212715.1 Elanus axillaris | reverse complement strand
CCCAAGTAATCTGCTGGAAAGGCTGTTCACTCATTTGCTGTTGCTATTCTACTGTTTGTATCCTCCTCATCACATATGTGGCTATGATGGTAGGTACTGATGAAGAAGCCCCACAGATTAAAATAAGAGCTGTGGGTATACTACCTCTAGACTGCCCACTGAATGAGTCACCAGTGGCTGGACAACTAAATCATATAGTGCCTGATGAAGTGCCTGTCAGCTGGCTGCTTCTGAATGGATGAAATTAGGTCCTGTTGGTCCAGGGCTGCAGTAGGTATTATCTCATTAGCATTCAGCATCACCTATATGCTCCTGGAGAGGCATTAAGAATGGAGGCTCAGAAAAAGAGATTAGAGGAAAGCAGTGAGTGGGGAAAAGGCTTGAAATCACATTATTCTTTAGAACATGGGCAATTGCAATGTACTAAATAACACAAACAGCACATTCTTTAAATCTCTAGAGGGGCAAAGCTTGGCTGAGAGTTGGGTTTTTTTTTTTGGTTTTGTTTGGTTTTTTTACCCTGGTTTGTTTCAGTGGATAAGTATTTTTCTTTTAGTTCCCACTTATCTTTTCATTTGACAGATTACTTTTTTTCCACCCTCAGCCAAAATATATTGCTAAGTGTGGCTTACTCACAAGGGCATGTGACATTGTAATCAGAGCAGCATCTGGTGCTATAAAGAAATGAAGCCCCAGTCCAGAGTAGTGAGTAAGGTTAGATTGGCACATGAGCAGGCATCCTTATGATATCCAGAGAGAATCTGGTGAAAAATGTCACCTCTACCCACAAAACTTAGGCAAATTTTATATTTAATCTCTTAAATATTCTTGGCCACTATTCGGCATATTTTCATGGTTGGTCATCTATCTCAGCAAAATCTAAAGGATTCAGCTAGGTGCAAAGATAATTGTTTCCTTATTTCAGCCAGCATCTGCTCAGCCAGCTGGGTAGCTCATCTGTAAAAGGTGACAGGCTCAGGTAGCAGCCTGCAAATCCTACCTCTTGTGCTCTCGCACCCTGCAAAAGAGAATGCAGTTCTGCTGAGGAAAAATTAAAAGGGTGAGGCAGGTACTTAAGGAAGTAAACAAGAGGCAGAAGTTTGGTTATCACAGAGAAAAAGACTGCAGTCTCACAATATTCCATGTTTTGCTCTGACCTCAAATTACCCTTCCTTCATATTAAATGCTCGTGTTTTCCCCATATATTATATTAATCTGTTTTATTTTCCAAGGCTGTTTATAAACAGCCTGTGTAAGTCTTGACTGCCAATTCTCCACATCTACCATTAATGAAGAATCATGTCTGCCATTATTTTAATGGCTCTTGTGATCTGTAACTACATTGCATCTGGTGTTGGTACCAGTTAGTCTTCTATCCTGACATTCTGTTCTTTTAGCAGATGGTTTGTAGAAAACCATTATCTGAAAGTCAAGGAGGGGCAAGAATATCTAGCACTGTACAGGATGGATGAGTACAACTTCCAGCATTCTCTGATGCATAGCCCTCCTGCACCCGTATCCCTAAGCAATAGTCAACGCTGTAAATAAAGAGAAATAACGTGCTTCTGACTGAAGCCAATGAAAGATTTGTGTACAGTGTAGCTAGAGGACCCAGGTCATATGTTGTTAAATTCTTTCACAGATTTGGAAATGTGCTATTTTATAGCTCTGTTGCTAAACATCCATTTTCATTTCCAAGGGCTTGCTTTCTTTACTTTGTAGCCCAAACTTCCAAAATTAGAGGCACCTGACATAAGAAAGGAAGTCGGTTTTGTTTAATATATCTCAGATTTATTTTGTGACATTTCCTGGATACATTTGCCCATCACGTTATTAAATAAGAGTTTATTTTCTGGAGGCTAGACTTCAGCCTCAGCTATATTTAAGTAAGACAGGAATTTAAATAATGTCAACATTCTGAGAAGTTTAGAAAGACTTTCAGGTGTGTTTTGCAGGAAAAAGTTCAGAGCTCTACTATCTCTCCTAACAGTTGGCCTGGGGCTTTTTCAAATGTATAATCTTATTTTTCCACTCATTTGAAATGTAAACAGAGAATTTTCACAGAAGACAGAGGAATCCATCTGCAAATAATATTTGTTTTTGGCAATTTGTTTCTTTAATTATGGTGATAAATTTGCACTATTTGGCAGCAGCACAAAGAAATATGCTCTTGCATGTCTTTGTTCCTTCAGGAGGAATGGAGAAAGTGGGTTTTGTTCAGAAAGAAATTCCCCCATCTAGTCACGTAATTCTTGTAATTCACCCCAGCAAGTGATGAGAAACCCCCTTTTTTTTCCTCTCCCATGGGAAGGATGTTTAGCTATGATTCAGAAAACATCTCCTTTGCACAAACCTTGACTAACTCAGGACAAAACCCAAGCTATGAGGTTTTACAAAATTCTAAGATGAAATCTGCCTTTATCTCTCAAAAAATGCTCAGTTGTAATGAGGAAAATGCACCTTTACACGTTATTTGCCAGAATAAAAGTACATAGTTCAGATGTACTGGTATGCCATTGGAGTAGCTAACTTAAATTTGGTGGTGTTTACAATTGGAAGACCCTAAATCAGGCCTAAAGCTTTGAATGCCTCAGATGTGCTTTTTAGAAATGATGACTCAAATACAAATTTTGCACCTTGAATCCATCTCTAAAGTAACAGATCATCCAAAATTTGTTGCTAGGTTATTTAGATGTTTTCTTGGGGGTTGGATTTAGAAAATTCATGAATTAACCTTTTAAAATCTCTCAGTTTTGTAGCAGCACACACAAGCTTGTTATTTCTGCTTCCTAGGCAAACAACAGCTAGAGATGTGGCAGAATGTAAGGGATTAATTGGAATCTTTTTAAACCTCGCATGCATTACTTTGCCTTTAGACTATGAGCCAGATCTCCTGTATAGACTTAAAATGACCATCCCTTTTTACAGCTGTATCCTGTTAAAATCCACATTCCACAGTACATGTGCTAATATTGAGAAAGTAAGTCACCTGTTTCTCAGTGTAAATATAAAAGTTTGCATTTAGTACTGTCTTGGTGGTAGTCTTTTTGATCCCTTTGGTTTTTCTTCTTTTTAACTACAAAAGAAATACATATATTTATAAATCTATTTAAACTATATACTCTGCATAATGTTTTGGGGCAGATATTTTATGCTTTGGAGAGAGGGAAAGTTATTTGCAGGACACTTACAACTTGACTTACATCCTCTATAGATTCTACACACTGAACATTTGTATTTTTGGGACTACTGGTAGGATAGGGGAAAGGCATGGAGTTTTCTGCCTACTTTGACTTAACTTCTGCATGCCAATTGCACTGACTCATACACTATGTACATGCCAATGCACCATCACTAAAATGCTTTTTGATAATGTTTTTAGCAGGCAAAGGAGAAACCCTGAAAAAAAGTAAACATGTAATACGTAAAATGTTTTATACTCCTCAAACTTCTGCAGACTAGTTCAAAATAACTGCAAAGGATGTTTCATATTCAGAATATCTGAATGGGCCTTGGTTCTGGATAAAGAAGAGGGAGCAGAACTGGATGAACTGGATGTATTAAATACTCTATTCCAAATCTTTATGCCTCTTCTGATTTTCAAATTCCCAAGACTGAATTTTCTTAGTTGTTCCTCTGCTGTGTTGTTTGGTGTATGCTTCATGCAAATATACTTAAATCACTAGGCTGGTCAGGAACCCTTCACATTTGCCTGTTTTATGATGTTTATTAGCTATCTTAGCCATATGGGGTTTTTTTGGTTTGTTTTTTTTTTTTTTCTTTTTTATTATTTTATGACTGCTTACTTGTAGCTTTTATGAAGAAATGGAGAAAGAGTCATAAAGACAATAAGACAAATCATTCCCAAAGCAAATATAATGAGGGAGATGAGGAGAAGAGTTGGAGAAATATTTACATGATTTGAATATTCTGTCAATGTTCCTAAAAATAGAACAAAAAATTAAATAAAGTACTCGGATGATTTGTTAGTGAGGGGAATAAAAAGAATTGCAAACATGAGAACAAATGTTCTTTTTTTATTCCAAGAAGTAGTTCTTGGCAGTATTCAGGAAGCTCTAATAGAGAACATGAAATGTAGATTTTACCCCACTTGAGCATAAATCAGTGTACCAGACTAAACAATATCTATTGTACAATGCACTGAATTCTTCTCTTTTGTACAAATGTTCAATTAAGTCTGTAAACTTGACAAAGCTACACAAAAATATACTTAAATGACTCAGCAGGTGCCTTTTGTACAATGTGGGGAGTGTATTTTTTCAAGGATGTAACATGCGGTTTTCATCTGATTGCAACAATATAAATTGTGTGCTTAGTGATTCTATGAGAATGCATTCATATACATAATATTGCATCATAATGCTAATAACTTGGATAAAATTATGGGGCTATTTCCTGCAGATTCCTTTCTGGGACTTGAAACCATCAAAGAGGAAACCTCTGATTTAACTGGGATACCAAGAGACTGGTCTAGTCACCTTCTGAACAGCCAGACATTCTGCACGTCACTGCTATCACTGCCGTCTTCCAGCAGCAAAGGTAGATGCAGTACGGGGAAACCTTTCAGTAGCATTGAAGAATAACAGCAGTTACCTAATTACTGGTATGATTATGTTAAAGTTCACGTTAATAGCCACCAAAGATGATTGAATATGAAGGCAGTGGCTTGAATGAAAATGTAATTACTGTACCATGAGGTAGGTGTTATGTTAAACATCCGATGAAAAAAATGTTAACAATGGTACACAGGTGCACAAAAATGGTATAACTTAGTATGCAACAATCCAACTTTCAGAAGACAAGAATAAGCCTTACATTGTTTGCCCCTTTTTAAAAGTTAAGCCAGTTATGAGTTTTATTCACTGACTGGAAAAGCATGTGCTGTGTATGAAACACTCAAGATCTCCATTCTGCTATCTTTGAGGTGCTCTGTCACCTGTAACAGCATAGCTGTGTTCAGTACTCAGCTCACTGGGTTTATGTTCCCTAATGATATGCAGTGTAGCTGCTTTCCTATGAGTTCACCAGCTACTGAGAAATAAGGAGAAATCCAAATAGAGTAGTAGGACAGTGGAGGTTCTCAAGCCCAGTGGAGCTTTTCAGGCAGATGATAAATCAGGTATGGATTTCCACTCATCAGCATGTCTAGGAATGGTTTGAAATTCTGTGCATGTCACATACATGTGAAAAAATTGCTGCTATTGAATTAGCAGAAAAACACCAACATTTATACTATTTAGGTTGCAAAGGTTTCCATCAACACTAAATAGGTCATTTTTCGTTGTTACGATATATGCAGTGCTAAGATGTCATCTTACGTCTGCTATTGATTTCCCTGAGGACTTGTTCAAAACTGGTGATTAGAGCTGTATCTTCCCTCTCTTATAAACGTTAGTGTCTCATAGTAATCTCTAGAGCCCACATATTTATGTTTGTCTTTGCATGCTCTTCTTACTTGTGTTTCTGTTCCAAAATTGCAATACTACAGAATTTCTAGAAATCTGGCACATAAATGTATTTTCAGGACAGCAGGACAACTGACCTTTTCTTGTGTGGGTCAAAGAGGTGGCATTTCAAGGAAGTCAGGAGTTTTACAATAGATGGAGAAAAGGGAAGAAACTGTCACTGTTAAACTTTAGGGTCCCCTACTATAAAGAATTTAATTCCGTTGCCTGGATTATTCCAACTGTAATATAAAAATACGAAATGCCTTCCAGATTGGCCCTCAAAGTATTTTTTCATACAAAACACTGTCCTGAGAGAGTATACTCATCTCCATGGAATGTACTAATCTCTGTAAAGAAGGTAGAAACCCTTTAGTTGCCTTATGCAGAGCACAAAGGGTTTCACAGGAAGACTGTTGCCTCACAGAGTAGGAAATGTACTGGCGATATTTCCAGTACCAAACCTGGCCGTTTCTCCTGGAGAAGATGGAACTTGCTTTGCTTGAGCTTGTTGAGAAGGAAAAAGAAAAGAACTGGAATGACCCTTTTGCTTTATAAATCGATCTATATATAGTTCTAGTTCTCTTCAATCCATTGATCTGCTGAACTCCAGCCAGTTTAAGACAAAAGGCTGCATCCTTCCAGTCTTTTGCTGTAAAGCATGTAGTAAAAGGAAATCACAGTATAAAAATGCCTATCTGCAATGAAATCAATTTATTTTGGTTGATTTGAGTTTTTTTTGATTGTTAGGCACCGGAACAGAACTACAACAGGAACTCAGTTGTGCTCATGGAACGTAGTACTGAGGTGTATGCGTTGCTTGGCAAGCACAGTAAGAGAGTTCTGAAAAATACGGTCTTTGGTATGTGTCTCTACCTTTGGAGACAAAAGCAAACAAAATCTGAATTGTTCCAGATTTGAAAGACAATTCCCTTGCTTGCCCTACATATGACACTAAAAGTGGGTCAGTTGATGATTGTTAAGGCCTGGTGTATGTAGGGTGTGGGTGTGCTCTTTCCTGCTCACAAGGAAAACTCGGTGCTCGGAGCTGAGGCACAAACCACAGCAGTGAGCAGCCCTTAGAGGCAAGTGTTCTGCTTGTCAGCCCCTGTCTGTCAGGGCATGACTGCAGGTGTTCTTCAGATACTTTAGTGTGTGTTTCTCAAGCTGCTAATCTTAGGAGACTTTAATTCTTATTCTAATGTGGGATTTGAAAAGAGATGAGCTGTTTATTGCTGTTAAATAATCAACATATAATTCAGTTATTGCAGCACATGTGCACATCCTGACATAATCTTACTAGACAGGGTGAGAAAATCTGCTGTTCAGGATACTCGGTCATGCCCCTTGGCTATTCTAATACAAATGTCTTCTGGACTGTCCTGGTTTTGGCTGGGGTAGAGTCAATTTTCTTCCTAGTAGCTGGTATACTGTTG
Source organism: Elanus axillaris (assembly GCA_026212715.1). Classification (NCBI taxonomy): domain Eukaryota; kingdom Metazoa; phylum Chordata; class Aves; order Accipitriformes; family Accipitridae; genus Elanus; species Elanus axillaris. Next base: position 26,338,841 of record JANZLQ010000009.1, on the reverse strand, counting down.
TGGTTTGGATTTAGTATCAGAACAATGTTGATAACACACTGATGTTTTAGTTGTTGCTAAGCAGCGCTTATCCGAAGTTAAGGATTATTCAGTTCCTAATGCTCTGCCAGCAAGCTGGTATACAAGAAGCTGGGAGGGACCATAGCCAGGACAGCTGACCTGAACTAGCCAAAAGGCTATTGCATACAATAGAACATCATGCTCAGTATATAAACTGAGGGAAGTTGGCCGGGAGGGGTGGATCGTGGCTTGGAGACAAGCAATTGTGAGCAATTGTGTTGACCACTTGTCATTCTTGGGTTATAGTTCACTCTCTTTTTGTTATCTTCCTTTCTTTATTGTTATTATTCTTTATCTTTTATTTAAATTATTAAGCTGTTCTTGTCTCAACCCATGAGCTTTACTTGCTTTCAGTTCTCTTCCCCATCCCATCATGAGGCGGGAGGAGTGAGCGAGCAGCTGCGTGGTGCTAGTTGCTGGCTGGGGTTAAACCACAACATAGACGCTATTTTGGAATGAGGCTATGAAAGTTTGGATCTCCCTGCCCACACTGTTTTCTCCAGTAGACAGATATTTGCAGATGATTACCTTAGTTGGTGGCAAGGCTGTTGTTTCCCAGGTTGTCTGTGTGTTCTGATATCTTCTGTTTAACTTCCTTCACAAACCTCACATCTCTGGGGATATGAGTAGTACAGTCAAACATTCTGCTCCTTCAGGTCACAGGTGAGGGATTCCTTTACATCAGGAATGTTAAGGAATTACAGATTGCAGGTCAGAATCTTGTATCTTTCAGGCATGTGCCTTTCTCCCATATTTGTGCACTTGCGTCATTGAAAGACACAAGGTAATGGAAATTCATGTTTGAATTCCAGGTCACATATCTGCTAATTTCTAAACATAAAGGGCATTTTTAAGTATTACTCTTCTGGAAAACTGGATCACCAGAAGCAGAGTTCCAAGGTCAGAGAAGGGGAGGCAGAAGTGTCAGTGGATGCTGCTTTGAATTCCTCTGTTCTTGGTGGTGTCTTGTGTAACTGAACGTGTTCAGTCTTGTTAGCAATCATACATCCTAGAACTGATAAAGGTGACTTGTGATAGATGTCTGCTTCCTCTTATCTCAAATGTCCCCTTGAAAAGCTCCTTTGGCAAGAAGCTCAAGTGAAAAGGAACAATTCTTCTGTCTTAGACCAAACTTCTAAGGAATCTGAAAAGTTAACAGGCTCTGCTGGCTGGCTGTTATTTCTATTCCCTCTTCTGCTGTCTGCTCTCTAGATTTTTTAATCTGAATGCCTGACTGCTTCTCATTTTGCTGATGCAAAACCTCTCAATATCCAGCAAGAGAAAGGTTCTCATTGCTTTCAGTAGTCTTTTGATCATGCCATCAGCTTCACTTAAGCTTCGGGTTTGGCTCTGCACAGTTCAAAGGTTTTATAGTCTCTACTCCAAGTTCTTACCCAGTTTTCTAAGTTCGCTTAACTCTAGATATGAAAGGTCTCAGCTCTTCACCAAAGTACCAGCTGTATCTACCAGTAACACAGGCATTTAATGTAGGAAGGAAGGAAGGAAAAAAAGACATTGTATTTATAATGTTTAACTTGTGAAACAAGAGGAAGTGTCTTCAACCTGTGATCCATTTGGGTTGCATAAGCTATGAATGAAGTATTGTTAGATTAATATTAAATATACATGTATATATTAAATATTTAACTTGATCTTTGTTCAGTTTGCCTTTCTTGTAATTCCTTTTCAGTGTTCATAGAAAACAAACCTGATTTTTATACTGGTTGCCAGTAGTGACCTCAAATTTTCTGTTTGTGTTGTTAATATCAATTACCTGCACACATGAGTCACGTTGAACTTTCTCACTATATTGGAGGAGTACTTCTTGGAATATGTCCACAACACTTTTTGCAATGAAAACACTCCATGTTGCTTGAAATAATCTGTGAGTGGATTTTCTGTTTCATGCATATATAACTTTGGAAGTTCTTCATTCTTAAAATTTTTCAGTATAAAGCTTAAACATGCAACTGTTCCAGTAACTTAGCCAGAGATGATACAAGAACTCCAGAGAAATGCTATTATCAAATACAGGGATGAATGCAATCTGAAATGTCTTTGCACAGCAGTCACTGGAATCCCCAAGTTTGCTGCAGACCACAAGTATATTTTAAACCTTGGATTACTGTATACCCACAGTACGTCCCCTACAGCTGTGAACTGCTACTCTCTGTTTAGGACTGGGCAAACCTCCAGTGGCTATGTTCTTACAAGGAATGCATTTTCCAGTGTTTTGATTTAATGACTATTATTCAAGCTGAAGTCAGTTCCTTTCTCACACTATTTTAGGCTGTGTGTGGTAAACCTTTGTGCCACTGGTCTCCTCAAAATTCTGGTATTTTCTTTCTGTGCTAAACCCAATACAAATTATAGCAAGCTCTGTACCTTATGAAATAAAGGTTATCTTCATAATGAATAAATCCTGAATTTAAATGAAACTTGCCATTTGGTATTTCTGCTGGCCTACTAGGCCTCCGGTTTATCGCTGCTGTTCAACGCAATAGTGTCAGGAAGTTCCTGTTACATCTTTGGTGATATACAAATAGAGAACAAAAGGTCCCTGCCCTGAAGGCTGAAAGTTTAGTTATTTCTATTGATTGAATAAATATTGGACATTTGTCTTTTCTTGCCAGAAAGTGATATGTTAAGGCCACTGTTACCTGGAGAAAGAATGAATTCTGAGGATGGAGACAGGCTTGCTGTAATGGAAGGGTAGTGGGGGGAGGCAAGTGTGTGACTGTGTAATGCTCTTCCTCTCTTTCTCTCTTTGTTTTTATTTCAGCATGAAACTTTATTAATTAGACTTTGAACGGAACTACAAGGTGTGTTTTCCAGCATGTACTCCATCCTTGTGTGCCTCGGTTTTACATCCTTGTTCTCAGGGTGAGGAGTGGATACCAGGAGGCTGCAGCCTTTGTGCTAGAGGACTCTCGGACCATCTTGTCTTTCTCACTTGCATTCAGGACCTTATGCACCTTATGCATAGCCTATCTCATGTAGTAAGAAATCCTTCAGGAAAGTGTTTGCCTTAGATAATGGGCCAGATCTACTGCATTACTCAAGACCTACGTGCTAATCTTTCAGGCATTTTAGTCCTTATTTATCATTTAGAGTGGGTTGAAATTTCCATTTATTTTAAAATTAATAAAATGGAGCACTTTATTTTTTGAAACTGTATAGGGAAAAGTTATTTTTTTATTTCCATTTTAAAGTGAAAATATCTCTTATGATTTTTATTTTTAGATCTTTCTTTACATATGCTTTTCTTTGGTAGGCTTAGTTACACAGTAGGATAATTTTATTTTGAAAATTTGAAAACTTCTTAAAAGTATAGTTAAGAAAACATACCCAGGGAAAATAAGATGTTAGTGTAATCTGAAGGAAGAACAAAACTAGTTATGAAATCGTTACAATTAAAAAAAATATCTTTGACCAGTTTTAATCTCCATTCAGTGACAGCAACTCTGATAAAATGTATCTAATTAACACCCAGTAGATAACAATTATCTTGTATAATTATGATGAGCTTGTTTGTTCTTTAATTGACAGCTTAAGCAATGTTTTATGATGTTTATTTGACCTTGACGCTAATCTGCACCCTGCTACTGTGAGCTGCCAAATGAATGGCTGTTTGGATTTCCATCTCCACCACTTGCACTCACCACTTGTTATCATCGTTGTCATTCTGCAGTGTGATTTGTCCTGCACCATCTTTCTGTGTCTGCCACAGTGTCACTCTGAGCCCTCGCAATTGCTGTGAGGTTGCACCCAGTTGTTGCCCCTCTGCTGCCTGTCCATCTATGTCTGTGCATTAGCAGAGTTAAATAGCTGACTCTGTAGGATCCGCAAAACAAAATACATCATATTATTCAGAACCAGAGAAGGTGTTCACTGTTAGAAACTAAATCATTGAATGTATCTGATAGTTTTACATGTAGTTGATACAGATTTTACAGTAGATTTGCAATTTGCTTTCTATTAAAAGGTACTGGATAGTTCAATAACCAAACGTCTGTGCTGATAGAACAGATGCGCTCGTTTTTGATGCATCCTGAATATTTTGAGAGGATTTTAATTTTCCTACAAAGGCAGAATAAAATTTCTCTGCTGTCCTGTAAATAATGATGTCCTGTGTGTTGGTACCTGGCTGCCATAATAATTTTTAGAGTAGTACTGTATGACTGCCCTTTTTATTAAGGGATGTCTGGGATAAAATTTCAAATTAATTTTCAAAATATTTTTTTCCCTTTGCTAGAGAGAGGCAGACCTAATTAGATGAGCATTGTTAGGAAAAATTTAGAATAGAAAGACAATCACCTGCCTTGAGTATTCAGGGATGACTAAGGAGGTCATTGGTTTCAAGCCCAGTCTGACCAGGTAGCTTAATCTGTGACCTGGTTTTTTATTTTTTTTTTTTCACTGATGAAGTGGGGTTAAGCATGACTATTTCCTACCCCCTTTTTCTATGTGTTTTACTGGGGCTAAAACACTGCCTTTCTTGCTCTGTATATTTTACTGCACTGCATCTTTAATTTTTAGGATATTAGTGCCTTCTAATTAAATGACACTTCTGCAATTCTGTTTCTACTACAAATGGGGGGGGAATAAGTCCTTGTAAAGACTGAACTTCTGTGGATATTCAAACTGAATTTACAGTGGTGGTGTATTTTTCAATGGTTGTGAACAGGGAATCTTTAAACAGCTGACTAGGAGATCAATCTTCCTGGCACAGTGGCTTTTAATGAAAATCTTTGTCCCAATTCCTTCATGTGAAATGTGTTACTTAGAGCAGTTGTTTTCCATCTGGAAAGGAGGAAGGAGCTACTCCCTCCTGATTTCTTTTTAAGTCTTCATCCAGAAGGCCCTGGTCTTTTTTTAAATTTTTTTTCTTCTTCTTTTTTTCTTTTTCCTCCTGTTGAGGAATCAACCATTCCCAGCAGCCACCAGCTTGGAAAGCAAGTTGAGTCAACAAATGCTCAGTTCTAATTTTTCATCCCCATTTTTCATCATGAGTGTTCTGACTGTTCACAAGCTCCTGTAATTTTGGTTATACTATAACATGCAATACCATCTTAGCAAAATCAACTCATGTATACTCAAATAATGTGAGGGTTATAATGTAATCAGGGAATAGCTAATGAACAAAGCTGTAGTTCCCCCATGTTGTTTTACTGTCCTTGTCCTTGAAGATTTGGAATGAAGGGGTATCTGAAATGTGAAAATCAATGCAATCCTACTTTGACACGGTGTACTGTGTGAACCAGATTTTAGGCTGGGGCTTACTTTTCTGAAACCATTTTGAAATTAATTTAGTGAGGAACAAATAGGAAACATCCCCCAAACAAGGTTTTGTCTGATACTTCTGGATTTCAGGAATTCCATTAGAGAGGGCAATAGCCTGGGAACAGCTTTTCTTATCGCATCATCTTGTCCTTTTCACTTCAAGGCAGTATTAGAAAGTGCAGGGGTGCATAAGACTTAGTAATAACTATTATTATTTGTTAAACGTTGTCTTATACAGCAGTAAGAACATTGGGTTTCTGTCCTACATGGATCATTAATTTGGGTATGCAAGATTTTTCAAACAGTAAGCGTCCTTGATGATTAGAGAGCGATTATCACAAAGTGCTGCATTTTTATTTGAGTTTTTTTTTTCTAAATGAAGGAACTGAGCTTCAAACTGAATCTAGTTAACTGTAGTAGACTTCTGGTTTGAGGATGAGATAAAAGTATATCAGATCACTTATATTGACAGAGGACCTAGTTAAGTTGATTGTTTGGAAGGAGATGTAGAAAAATCTTCTGCGTGGGCTATCACAATTTTAAGTCCACAAGGACTGTATATAATCTTCCACTTTAAGATGGCAGTATTACTGAGGCAAATTCAGGTGCTTGGGTTCTCAAATGTTGTGATAGACCCTCTTCCTTTAGGATGATTCCTATCTGTACTTGACTGCCAAGATAACAGACTCTCAGCTTCATTAATTGAGTTGTACCATTCAGAACCAAGTGATAAGGTCTTGGGGTTGGCAGGACATGAGGCGTTTTTGTATTATTTTTTCTCCTTTGTGAGAAGGATTCTGTAGAAGCAAATCTCTATTCAAGTTAAATCAAGGCAGATTTGTATATCTGTTACTGGTGCATAAAATAAAGGGAATGAAGTCTGGAGATGTACCCAGTAGATTCCATAGTAAGAAATATCCTGAAGAGACCTCATAGTATTATCTGACCTTTAAAGTAAACCAGAATTTACTCAAATGCCATAGGAACACATTATATGCCTTTTGCCTTAGAATTCATAGGATAACTATTGATAGAATTAATAAAGAATAATGTTTCAGAAAAAGTGAACATATGGCTTGTTATTACTGAATTCAAGCCACAATCAGAACATTATCTAAATAACTCCAGAATACCAGCAGTATGTTCTCAAGCATCTAGTACATTAGAGCATGACTCCTCAAATACTTTGAGACTATGTATGTTCCATTGTTGATCTCTAGAGCAATGTTATCTATATTCTGACTTCTAATCCCATTAAAATCCTTTATACTGAGGATTTTATAAAGGTGTAAAAATTTTAAGTGAGCTTGAGGTGACATTACAAATGTTTAGCCTGGGAAAATTTTCCAGAAACTGAAAAATTAATTAGTATCAGTCCAAATACCTGCAAGTCTTTGTCTTTTTTCCTTTTTTTTTTTTTTTTTTTTTTTGTTTCTTGTGGTGTTGGCTCTTCTGTCACATTACTGGTCTGATTCTTTTTCAGTGTAACTTTCCAGTCCTTTACACACATTCCTTCAAATCTTCATGAGTTGAGTAAATAGATGCAGTGGGATGAGTTGAGAAAACATAAGACTTGCAAAATTTTTTCACAGGAACAAATATTGCAGCTTTTCTCCCCAAGTTTTCTGCTGATTCTAGTGACCAGATGACTCCCAGCCAGCTGTGGCTGAAGACATTTTAAAATGTTTTCAGAGGCAGGTGGAATAGTGTATACCGGGCTGCTTCTCCCACCAGATTGCCATGTACTTCTGCAGAAAGAGAGGAGCTGGAACCAAATGCACGGGGCAGGAGACTTGGAGCACTGGATTTAAATGTCTTGCTCATCTAATTTGGCTGTCAGCCATTCTATTCCTCTCTCTTTGACTGATGTATCTATTTAAATGCTTTAAGAACTGGGACTCTTTCTCAGCAGGGGTTTGTACAGTGCATTGCATGAGGGATCCTGACCTTGTTTGTGGCCTTCTGTGTTTCTGAGGATGAAGTAATATAATAGAGTCATTATATGTTGAAGCAACATTTTTAAAAACTTGTATCTAACAAATGCAGTGATTATGAAGAGTTGCTATTGCTCCAAGTTAGCATGCATGAAAAGGGGGCTAACTTCAGCTCCTCTTTCTTGGCCTGTGTGCTCAGAGGAAAGAGGAGAAACTGGCTATTTGGGAGTAAGCAAGAAGAGACTGACTTCATTAGAAGGATAGCCCCCC
>JANZLQ010000009.1:26306220-26331240 GCA_026212715.1 Elanus axillaris | reverse complement strand
AAAACCCCAACCCAACCCCCAAAACCCCCTAGGCTCCACACCAGATCATAGCTCTTTTCTGAACCCCACACTGCAGAGATTTCTGGCTCCTTGCTGCATTTGCTATCTCACTATTAAAATTATCCTTAAGAGACAGCCTTGTGTCTTTACTTGGCTGCCTTTGCTTTTTTTTCCCATTTCATTTTTCTCTTGATGAGTCATTCTACCAGCTTATACCCTATCATCAGATAGACCAGACAATGAAGTCACTGGGGTTGCCTGAGAGCAAAATTGTCCCCATTATCCACAACCACTGTGTCTGCCTTTTCACTGATAATATACCACTCGGGGCTGGCCTTCTAAGTATGATGGAAAATCACCAGGGACATGAAACCTCCTACCCAAACAAAAATATTTGTTGAAGTTTTTTTGTGCGTGGTTTTAAAATTGGTGAAATGCTTCCAGTTGAAAACAGGAAGTCACACACAAATAAAACTGGTGTTATATTTTGTCAATGTGGGAGGGAAAGTAAATTATCTGATACTGTCCTTTTACTCGTGTGCACTGGCTTCAGCCTTCTGAAATTAGCAATGGCAGGAAACTTTGATTAGTCTTCTAGCATAAACTACAAGACTTTATACTTTTTATCAGAATGTATGAGAGAAAAGGAGGATGCTTGATAAAAACCATTGTTTGTTAACTCAGTACAGAAGCAAAGTTGAACTGTCATTTCTAGACGAACAACGTGTGGAGAAATACTTGCCCCAGAGAACTTTATTCCAGAACAAGACACACCAAATAGGAGAAGGAAAACAAAGCAAGGATGAGGGAAGTGACTTTTTCAAAATTGTATGGTAGGTCAATAGCTGCCTAGGAATAGTAATAAGGTTTTCTGATTCCCAGAGAAATGTTCTTTCTGCTGAACCACAGTACCCTTTAAAGCAAGCATAAAGAGACTCATGGCTCAGATAGTGCTGATGGCTTGTGGTCTACTCGATTGAAAACACAAATTGAAATAACAAAGTGCAGGTGGTCTTCTGGGATCTATAGTAATCTGATGAGGAATTCCATAATAATTGCTAATATTAAGCCTTTACAAGTCTAACTGCTTGCATCAACAAAGGAAAGAAGAAAAGCAGAACAGGAAAGAAACTAAGTCTTGCAAAACCATAGTCTCCATAGAGCTCTCTTCCTCCCTTTCAGTAGTTTTAACAGGAGGAAAACCTTTTTATTGCTTCGCTAGCCCATTCCAAGAGATGTGCCTATCAGTGTGCTTTGGAGACACTAAAGTGGCTGAGTTTCATCATCTGCCAAGACCAATAATTCCTTTGATTGAAAAGTGGTGTACTGGCATTAATTATTTTTTTGTATCATCCAGTGTACCAAACACAGCTGAGCCCTGTGCTTCTGTGCACTGTATGAACTTGGTATAAAAGGATGCTTTCTGTTCCTGCTGTATCTCCAGTCCAGGAAAACTTAGTGCATTTCTAAAGGTGACTAAAACATGCTAGGAGAAAGGAGAATCAGAGCTCCAGTGTGCTGCTTGCTTAGGCTGCTTTTTACGTCATGTCTGCAGAGACCACAGAGACAGTCTCACTATTGCTGAGCCAGTGTCAGTTCAGTTCTCCCTCAGAAGGGAGAACCTTATGTTTGCAAATTCACCCCAGGATTACAGTTCAGAAGGTGACTAGTTTCAGCTGTATGTTAAAATCATCTTGCACTGTTTTGCCACCCTGATTCTATCTTACCAACTGTCTGGCTGTGCCTTTCTTGCCTTGACTATTTTGTCATGATTCTTGCTTACACTGTCACACTGATGGAAGATCAGCTCTGTGTGTGGTTTTTTTTTTTTCCTTTTTTCTTTTTTTCTCTTTCCATTTTTTTCCTCCTCTCATTTTCCCAGTGTGGCATTTAGGATGGAGGCTGAAAATATTGAACAAACTGCTGATGTCCCCAAGATTCAAATGTGTGAAAAAGACTCGTAAATGAGTCTAGCACACTCAGAAACATTCTTAACATCTGTTCAAGCAGGAGTACCAATTCCCTTTCTCAGAAAGCACAATTTGTCCTCCCTGTTATTTAAAACATCAGACTTCTTTGGATTTGAATAATATCAAAGTGGAGCTAAGGAAAATAAACTCTCTGATTATGGATAGAGCATTTACAATGGGAGGTGTGGTGTGGATAATATAGAATTATAGAGTTTTAACTGCCGAGTGTCTTCAGCTTCTCCCATATTGTAAGCCACCTTCTTATTTAGCAGTATGGAAAGGGCCGTGTAGTTGCCATCCACAGTTGCAAACCCCGTGAATTATGTCCCTGGACTGGTAGACATGGGTTTGGAGACTGTTCTTACAGAGCAGGAAAATAGCAAGTGTTTTCCTCTGAAAATTTACTATTTACTAGAATGAAGCAAAGGTGCCTTAGAACTTGATAAAAAATAATTTTAGGCTTTATTTATTTTCATATATACCCCTGATGAGGCAAAAATCTCTCTAACTCACTTTAGTTTTGTCTGGCAGTAAATGCTTCAGGATTCTGTCCCCAAAATGTAGTTGCAAAACTCAACGCTTCTGCAATTTAGTGAGAGAAAGGCTATAAATAGCCAGACAGACAGACAGAGGCACAGCAGGGAGAACCCAGGGGTCCAAGCTTCCAGTCTCTTTCTTTAACCACAGTAAAGAATTGCAGACATAAAAATGACAACTGAAAAGAAAAAAACCCTGGTAACTCTGAAAATTAAGAAAAAATAAGTAAAATAAATACTACATTTCATAAAAATGCTGAATCGCCTCAGCAGTTTAATGGGCTTTAAAGACTGCTGCAGTAACCTTCACTTGCTCCGGCAGGGCTCTGGGATGAAGTCATTGCTCAGGGCAGCCGCACTAAGCCTGCATCCATTTCATATAGGCTTTGTGCTTTGCAAGGGGCTCTCTGCACACAGCCAGTGGGGAGGGAGGATTCTGCTGTAGGATCACAGAGTGACTTGGAGAACAGATCAGGGCTGTTATCCTGATGTCTGTGGCTAAATCCCACTATTGGTTGGGACTGCAGCATGCTGTGAGCTGTGAATAGGTTTTTGAGGACAGTTTTAATGCAGGTGGATGAGAAATCTGTGCAATAGTGCGAGCATTCCAGGGAATGGCACAACTTTATTTAATCACAATTAATCAATTAGCATTCCCCATTCAAGTGACATTTATTGCTACAAATGTCTTGTGATGGTAACAATAGTGGCTCTATTGCAATTATTCCACCTTTTAAAATCCATACCACTGCTTTTAGTTCTTCTTGATAGAGAAATTGTGTAAGTCACAAGTCTTGCTGCTGATGCGGTACTGAAAGATGAAATACTTTTCCTCTGGAAGGTTAATGTGCTGCGAGTCTACCCATGATTAGGAACAAAAATATACCAGCAGGTGGGATACAACCAGAACAGAGAGAGTTCTGTGAAACTCAAGCTTAAAACAGGCAATAAAACTAGCAATGGCATTTCAGCTTAGAGGCCTCCTGCAGGAATGATCTATATTACCAAGAAAAAGTCTCCTGGAATATGCCTGTTGTTTCAAGAATGATCAGATTCTGCAACTCGATAGCAGTTTTCCAACTGCACGTTGGTTCTAAAAGCCTGACAATTGTCCTTTACTGAGAAAGAGGGATTTTGAAAGTAACCTCTAACACCAGCACAAGGACAGCAGTTAAATCTGATTATATCTGGTAGTGTTTAACCCTTCAGGGAAGCTTAGGATTTAACAGATTCCAAGTAGAAGCCCAGAAAGTTTTGGTTTGGGTATGTGAACTAGGCTTTCGTGCCTTTGTCTCTTGTATTTATTTTGGGCTGATTAGGATTTAATTCTGTTCAGAAACAGTTTTGCAATTGGCCAGGGTTACTGTGAGCTGAACCTCCAGGTGCAAGCATCTGGTGCTCGTTTTTATTCCTGTGATTTGCCTCTCATCACTTCTCTTTCCAGAACAAACTAATACCTCATTCTCCATCAAGCTATTCTGGTTGTGGGTGCAGCTTGTAACAAACTTAGTATTAGACTACCTGAAATCTGCTGAATTATTGACATTTGGCACTCTGATTTCTATACTTCCCTGCCATGATTTCCCATTTAAAGTATCCAATGTTACCTGTCCTGCAAGCGTAAACATTCAGTGGCCCATTCACTAGCCTTCCACAGTGTAGCTGTCTTCTCATTCACAGTCAAGTACATAGCTAGATGTATTTTACTAAGTATGCAAGAAGCCCTCAAAGTGGTGCCAGGTCAGAATGCAGGCAAATGCTTAAATACTTGTATAAATGTCAAGTGAGATTGCTCATGCACGTTAGCAGCATTTTTGCACTTTTCCAGTTGATGTTCTTTGCTGGACAAGGTCCTGTGAGGTAGCCTCTTGCAGATACAAACTGATGAGTGTTAACAAACTGTTGCCATGTCCACTTGCTCCTGAGGTCACGCTTGCACTCCAGCCACCGGCTGGCTCCCTGTTGCTAACACCCACCAGCCTGCTATTGGCATCTTTCCATCTTGAGATGTGTACTGTTCACACTTTGCCTGAACTTGGCCTCGCACTGCCCTGAATTTCTCTCTGGGACTTGACTCTGAATGGCAATGTTTTCCTGCCACAGAAAACCAAAAGGTTCTGGGAATAAAAGCATCTTCCAGAGACCTCTTAAAGAACATTTTCTTCTGTGAGCCTAAAAAGGAAGGTCTGTATGAAAAACCATTGAAAAAGTAGTAACATCTGCTCACCTTCCAGTCCAAGACTCTGTAAATCCTGGGAGTGCCTATTTGAAGGGGGGAGGAGGGCAAGTATGAGTTACGAGTGATAAATTATGACTGACCAAATCTACTTGAACGGACTCCTGCTGGATCTCATAAGAGTGCTCAGCGAGTACTTTTTGGTAGCAGTTCTGCAGTGGGATGGAAGAGAAGCTGTTCTCTAAGGAAGTGCATATTGGGTGGTATAGGACATCACTTGTGCTGTGTGAAACAGTGGACTTAGTATCAATAATAATTACAGTACTGCTTAGGCAACTCTGATAGCAGCTCTGTGGGCTATTTTACTTAGGAGGAGACAACTTAGCATTTTTTTGTTTGATAACTACAGCAAAACTACCTTTAACTTTTTCATCCATAAATCTCTCCTACACTCATTTTTCTGTCCCAATCACCAGCACATAAGCACTTGTCTTTATTTTCAAAGCAACCTCTGCTCCATGTTCAAATGACTCCTTTGGGCAATAGACTCTTTCTTTCAAATTTCTTTATATTAAACAAGTAAAAACATGAAGAAACTCCACTACCTGTGGCTTGTTGCTTCGTGTGCACCTTTAGTATGATAGGAGGCTGAAGCAATGAAAGATTGCTACTGGAAAACCTTCAGGAGAACCTGACTGCTTACATATCACTCTGCTCAGTAACTTGCGTGAGCTGGGCCTGCAGAAAGTCTGTACATGTCTATCTTTTTTCAGAAGCTCTGGCCCACTAAATAAGGATTATCCTGTTTCTATTTACTTTTGATGGCAAGGCCTATTCAATACATCTTCTCGTCCACTCTGTTCCATGCAGTTGCAAGCACATGCCATCAATCGTCACCAAAAAAAAAGGCCCCTTTATGCAGAACTGATTGCAGTGATACTAAATGCCTTTTACAGTGCAATGTCACAAGCGAGAGGAAGAGCTAGAAAATAAACTTAGCATGCATCCTACTCTAAATTTTTTCTTTAGGAAAAATGTTGTATAATGACAGCTTTGCTTTTTTTCCATTAGTTTTTTAGTTCAGTACATCTTTTTGGTTTGTTTTTTAATTCATGTCTTATACTAGCAAGTTTCTCATGGCAAGGTGCAAGTGGGAAAAGTCAAGCCTTTTGGTGTACAGCAGGTTTGAAAATAACCTTGGTATTTCACAGTAAGGGGAAATCAATAAGGCCAGCAGGAAAGAGAAGAATAGGTATATTAATAAACTAAGACTCTGAGTACAGTGGGGTCACGAGCTAAATGTAGCTATACCTGCAGCCTGAAAGATCATTCCAGGCACCGGAGCCAGCACATGGTGGGAAGCTTAGAAGCGTGGCCTACTTGTAGCTAGACACAAAAATGCGGGTTGCTGGGTTCTTTTTTGGCCTGGGGAGGGGTGTTTCCCATTAGTATACAAAAATAATAACTCCAGAAAATAAATGTGACTTGCAGACAAACTTCCAGCTCAGACTATTAAATTACACTTTACTAGGTAACTAGATTCTGTGAAAGCAGCAAAATGCATCTAAACTGGTCAGAGTATCTCTGACATTGAATATGCCTTGATCTGGGAGGATAAAGAACTTTCAGGACTTGTTTTTCAATATCTGAAATTATTGTGGATGCTATCTTGTTGGGTCCATAAATAGCTGCAAACGAAAGTGTCAGTTGTCAGTGCATGATCACTATCAGAAGTTCCCCAGGATGCTAAGATTTAGTCTTAAATTATACTGTGCTTTTGCATTTTCTTTTCATGTATGGATATCCAAATTCTGTTTTCCGCAGTGCTTGTTGCCAAAGTATCTAAGACTAAGAATAAAATGTATTATAAATCCAGGAGTAAATTCACAGAAATGGGTGGGAAATGTCAGTATACATTTTAGCAAATCTAGTGCACTTAAAAGGTGTAATCTTTTTAAAGGAGGTAGCTGGGTGGGTGTTTTCCCTTCATTAAAATGGCTGTATCATCATTTGAGCTATATCAGAAAGTGAACTAAATTTATACTAGATTAATGATGGCTAAATGAGTTATTGAAAAATATTAAAGTGGGTATTAAATAAACTAGGCTTGGTGACACATAGATAAAATATCTGATCAGTATACTAGTAAGGTGAGTTCTTTTATCTGTAATTTCTCATTGGGCTGTGCCTCCTTCTAATGTCTTAATCTGGCTGGAAAAGAATGTCCCTTATTTGTTTATACTGCTTTGAATATTAATGCTCCCTTCTACACTGCAGTCCTTGAAATGCTGTAAGGAAACATCGTAAAGGAAGATCACCCAGTGTGTTGAAATTACAGGGGGAGGAAAAGGAATATTCAGAATTTCATTGAAGAGGGACTATTAAGAGTGGTTTTTTGGTGTGTATTGGGAGGGAGGGAGCGGGAAGAAGGCTCGCTATATAGAACTATTGTTCTCTACGTCATTTGAGGCTCAGACAGGTGACTTACTTGACCACAATACTTCTGTGCTTTAGTATATTGCTTCTGTAAGTTTTTGTAATTCCCTTGGTTCTTCTGTAATAGGACAACCTAATTAGACGTGGTTAGTTTTCAGATTGCATTAAACTTGATTGTATTTATTGAAAACACTGAATCCAATTAGGGGCCACAGCAGTCAGTTGAGAAATGTGCAGATAGGACAGTTGTACGCTAAAATACAAATGCCTCTTGGTTTTAGAATTTCAATTTCCTCTGCTGTTTAATGCAACATGAGAATATGAGGGAGGAAAAGCTGCTCGCTTTTGGAGTTTTCACATTGCTAACAGCTCCTGTGTGAAGAGGAAGTTTGGATGGGGCTGTCATTGAAATCAAGATCTGTATGTGCATGTCTTAGAGTTTGGCCCCATGTAATTAACTGGAAGATGAATTTTCTTCTATTATTTATTGTAGATGCAAAGGAAAATGAGATACTAGGAAACATTTAATCAAGGTGTAATGGGGAAATGTGAGCTTGTTAAGCAAACAGATGATGATACAGAAAGGTTTTAAAAATCCCACAGGGCCAAAGGAATGTGCAAGACCAGGCTGGATAAAAACTTGAGCAATGTTGTCTGACTTCAAAATGGACCCTGCTTTGTGTGGCTTGTTGGACTATATGACTTACTGAGGTGCCTTCCAACATGAATTGCCCTATTCTGTTCAATTTCTTTTGCTTGCTACAGAAGGCCTAAACCCATTATGTGCATAGAGGGAAGGTGGGACTATTTCATTTAAATAAATGGTGCGTTTGATGATCTTATATTACAGAAAAGCTTTAGAATTTAAACAATCTCATATCGAAAAAAAAATTTGATAAGGGAAATGCAAGCACAAAGAAAAAGATCAGAGAAAGATGAATCCCCATCGTCCTTTACCTTGCCAAGTTTTAGTATTAAGGACAAGCAGAAAGAAAAAGTACAAATAAGAAAAAGGAACGGCTGGTTTTACACAAGATCAGTTCTTGACTTGACTCGAGACTGCTTACCCCTCAGGTAGCTTCACATTTGTAACTGGTCTAGTTAGACTAGTTTAGAAAGAGTTTTGAAAGACTACATATAACCTTATAATTTCAGACTAAACTGAATTTTATGAGACTCTGTAAGATGATTCCACATATAAGAAAGCACTTGCAGGATTAAAGCCTACAGGCTTTGATCAATAAAATTTTGCCATAATACTCTTTTCCAGAAATATTCTTATCTACTGCCTGATTCCCTGGCCTTATTCTAGTTCCTATTGGTTACTATTGCTTACCAAATTTCTTTGACATATTTCTGCCTCTTTTTGGTGCAGTTCTTGTGCTGTCTTGTTACAACAGGTGATTGTGTATTATCACACCAATCAAATCAAATCAAATAAATCAAATAAATGTAGTTTCTGGAATGTAATTTAGCTGCAGAGAAGCTGGTAGGTAATTCCTGCCCATGACCTGAATTTCATTCCTTGCAGTGCCACTGACTTACCATGTGACCTTGGATGAATTTCCTCATTAGGAAAATGGGGCTGATTATTTACCCCCAGGGCATAGTACTAGTGTTACAAATGACAAAAGCCAGGGAAGTACAAATTTCTTTGGAACTCTCCCAAATTCTGTCCATTGACCATATGCTAAAAGACATTATGGTGGAGAGTCATACCTACACACTCCACAGGGACAACAGAGTATTTCATGTGCTAATAGAAGAATGCTTAATGGGCCAGATTTGTTACTTGATGGTGGTGTGATATATATTAGAGGAAATCTGCAGCAGAGTAGGCTTGTAATACAATGATGTCAATGCAGTTCATGCAGGAAGGTAAAGGATGGTGCTTGAGCTATAAATACACGCTCTGCTCTGGGCATTACTTAAGCTAGTTCATCATTTAAACCCTGTCTGATAATGAAATAGCAGAAAATATATTAGTATGTTTGCTGTTGCTGTAAATATGGGTAAGACTTGAGCTTTTGCAGTTAGCAAAGAGCAGCTATCATCTGCCTCTTCTTTCAGATTAGACAGTGGAGGATTTGTGTTACTTTGACTTACATCTCTTTCTGCTCTTGGAAGGGTTTGTGCACATCAGCGCTCATCTGGTTTTGTTTGCTTGTTTTTAATTGCATTAGCTGCTCTGATAAAAACAGATTGTCTCTTCTTACAGACCTCACCTTTTCTCTTTGTTGTCTACAGTACTGAATTAAGAGGCAGAGACAAAGGGGTGATGTGTTGAAAGCACTCCACTGCAGGGTTAATTTATCTGAGAAAGGAAGAATTTGTTGCTCATGGTACCTTTCCTGAGCACCTAACTATGTTAAATATGGACATTATCAATACCAACCTAGGTCTCTGCTTTGGGAATGTCGAGAGAGATATAAAGACCTCATGTGGACATAGTCCAAATAGGGCAGGTAAAAAAAAATTTCCATCTCAGACAATTTTTGCAGTAAGGGCCCTTATTTTATAAAATGGTATGGAGTTAATGGGAGTATAGGAGCTGATCAACCCAAACGAAATATTTTCTCTTAAAAATGGAAATATTTAAATCCAGGAATGCCTGCAGTGCCTGATGGGGAATTGTAAGCTCTCAATTTATGCTTCTAGAATCCTCTATGGGCCCAGTTCTCTGGCTGGATTGCTACATGCCTGAAAAACCACACACGTCCACCGCAGGCTGCCCTCCCTTTTTCTCCAAGAAAGGCCTGACTGTGAGAGTTGCAATACAGATGGGGAGCTCAGCCTAGAGAGGAGGATAAAATTATGAAACCTTCAAACACTGGTCTTTCAGAATCCAAGTATTTCTTCCTCCTTCCTCCCTCCCCTAAACGTGAAAATACTATTGAAAAAAAGAATAACTATTTTGTATTCCCTCTGCTTCTGACTAGGTCAAGCTCAAGGTAGTTTTCAGAGGGGTAAGAAAGCGTTAATAAAAATAAAAGAGAAAGAAAAAAAACAAAATTATGGAATTGTACTCTTTGGAAACGGATTTTTTTCCGTGTTCAAAACAGGCGGTTTTGGCATTTTGAATTTCACTTTCTCCAAGGTTCATGCTAAAAAGAATGTGCTTCAGCAAATATTCCCTAGTAACTTGTTCACTAACTTGTTTCCATTGTCTAATGCTGGTTCCATTCCAGCTACGGTATTCTCTTGGCTGTTATATAGTCCAAGTTTTACTCAAATTAAATACAAATTCCTTTTAGCTAAGCTATCAGAGCACTTTCCTGAGCAAACACAAATCAAACATCTTATCTGAACTAAGTCAGTGTTCTTGACTTCCACACAAACTTGAGATGTGAGAGGATGTTTGCTGTTATTGAAGGCACCTGACAACCATTATCCTCCTCAACACATTCTTTTTAATTTTAATTAGTTTCTAATCTTTAGTGTCAACTAATGAAATGTATTTGTGGCTCATGTCAGGGTTCTTGTATTTTTTTTTTCCTCTCCTTCCAAAACCACTCTTATTCTTTTCTGCTGAGCCATCAGAGTGCTTTTTTTTAAACAAAAGCTCATCTGCCTTTATGATTTTGATTTGCAAGATGCCCATAAAACTTGAAGCAAGTATTTGTTCTGCATTACACAAAACAGGAATTTAATTACTTGTTTTGTATCTTCTTGATATCTTTCTTTAACATCTCCAAAAGTAAAATATGATGGCAGCAATGAAACATACCTTCCCAAATGTCTGCATTCATTACTGGTCCTGATAATCAAGGCCCTGATTCAGCAAATTTTTTGAGTGTCTGCCCTAATTTTAAGCACAAATAGTCATATAAAGTCAATTCATCATTTTTCCTAGCTATGTTTTACAGCATTTTATTGTTGCCACTGCTGCTGATCCTGCCAGGCTGTCCCTAACTACAAACAGCATGGCTTTCTTGGTGAGCATGTCTTTATGTTTTAAGGCCCAAGTTACTAAATTGTGCCATGTTTAACCAATTGTTCTTCATGAGGCAAATGCTGCTCCCATAGAAGTCTGCAGCAACATTTCCTGCTTTCACTTATAATAGAAATAGGTTCCAGTGGAACAGATTATGGGGATTTTATTCATTTCAATAGGGATATTGACTAGTTAGACACACAAGAGAGTAAAATACTTTTTCTGTCATCAATAAGCTAAGCACTTCTCTGGAAAAATGTACAGTTATTATGCTTTAAACGTTACCACTGTGCATCATGTCCCACTGGTGTAAATCCATAACCCCTTCAAATCAGTCTGAAAATACAGACTGTTGAACCAGAAGAGATACTGAATGGCAGCCGGGGTGGGGAAAGACGGGGAAGATATCTCTGGTTTAGCCACTTTTAGAATGCAATGAAGCGATAATGTCAGAACAAGATGTACTTTTTAGGAGCAATCATTCATTCACTACTGTCAAGATTGCTATAACCTATAGCAAATGCATCTCTTCGGTGTTCTTGCATGACCCTAGTGTGGAGAAGGGAACTTCAAACCAAACTGTCAGGTTTGTGCTTTGCGAGTTCGACAGCAAACCCACTCACCAAGTTTGATGTGAGTGTAAATATATACTGGGAAATAGAGCCGTCACTGACAGACTTACCAAACCCAGACTCTCATTTTGGAGCAGACCTTCTCCAAGATAAATGGTGTGTGATACAGCCAACTGAATTAATTTGCACCACAATCATTTTTAAATGCGAGGTTTAACTGTCAGTGAGCCCATGTGTCTAGATTGTTTGCTTGCTGCATTTGTTTTACTTGGTATGATGAAAGGAAATGACCCAGATGTAGGTGATTTTTTTTTTTTTTACACACATGAACAATGTATGCATATCCTTCCCCTCTAAGTTTCAAGAAGGCTTTTATAATAGTGCCAACGGGTGGCATTTTGTTCTGAATAGCAGAGTGACAACAGAACCGCTCTGTTGCTGTTCCTCCAGCTGCAGAAACAGAGGTGGGTCTGCAGCTGCTGGCTGCATCAGCAGCTTTGGATGAAAGCAGGGCAGGCTGGTGGACACTCTCCCTTACATATGGGATTCTTGAAATGGTGCCAGGGAGCCCCTGGAGACTCTCTTCTCTGCCCAAACTGGGAACTTTTTCCTGCCTCAACAAGCACCTCAGAAAGCAAAAGGGAGGAGGGGCACCAACCAAGTCTATCGATCCTGCCCACACTTAACTGGCAGGATCAAAGTAGATCGCTAACCATTTAAATGTCTTTAAATAAACAAATCTCTGCCAGCACACATACAAGAATGCTTCTGCATGAGACAATACCTTCATAAGAAGAAATGGCATCACTGAAAATCACCAGATTTTTGTTCCTAGCTACGCATTAAGGCAAACAGCTCTCCAACATCCTCTGTTCATGTGGAAGGGAACGAGACTGAACAATTGTGTATAAAAGTTCAGTGGCTGAATAAAAAAAAGTGCAAGAGGGAGGAATCGGGTTGAACCAAATGAGAGAAGAAGCAATGATCTTTCAGGAAAAACAAACCTGAAGGATTCTCTCAAGGATACCATTAAATGGCTCCTTCAGTCCAGACGATTGTGAGTGTGGGCTGATGGTGACCATTTTGGAAGCTGCAGCTGTAGGTGCAGTGGTGCCAGATGTGTGCCCTTTTTGCAGTGGCTGCCAAAAAGCAGTTGAGAGCAGCAGAGTATAGCTAGGCCTTCCTCAGGTGTGTATTACCTTCTTTAGGTATATCTAACAAAACACTTAGCTGAGATGCAATCTGTTGCTGTGATTTGGGACGGGTGCAAGGGACTCAAATTTGATTTCTTTGTTATATAAAGAACAAAAGTTACACCTGTAGTTCCTGGAGCTGATAGCTACAGTGTAAGGGAAGCTTGAGTTAATCCCTGCCAATGAGGCTTGTGTGTCCCATCGGACATAGCTGTAGTTCTGCTGCCAGACAAGATAGAACAGACTGCAAACACTCTCCCTGGAGATCTGCCGCTGCGGTATGGGTGCTGGGCACTTAAGCATGGTTTGCTGTGTTTCCTTAATGCACGGCCTTGCTGATAGCTCCACGGCAGTATCGGTGTAATGTGGTCAAGGGCTCTGAATGACTTAGAAGTGCTGGAAGAGCAGCGGCTCCTGACTGATGTTCCTCCATTCATCTTAAGAGCCAATGCAGTGGAGGAAGCACTTGTACATCCTTACAGTATTCTGTATTTGGACATCATTGCCTTCTAGATTTAATTTTCAATGATAAAATACAATTTGTATAATGTGTGGAAAGGTCTGATACCACTGTGCTGGAAGGAAACTACAGCTAGAAGCATGATCATGTTCCATTTCAGGCTAATTGAGTAAGAAAAATGCAACAAGATAAAAAGAGGGGAGGCAGAATTGTTCTCTGATTCGCACAGGGAATGTAATAAAAGGGAAAGGACAGCGTTCACGGTGCTAACCTGTGCAGCGCCTCTTTAAACTCGTGTTCGGGTAGATGCAGCTAAGCCCAGCTTTTCCAACAACAGAGCGTCTCCTGTTCCCCCCTTCCCCTCCCCACTCCCAAGGGGTGCTGTCTAAGACAAAAGAGCAAATGCCATTGTCTAGAGCAATCCCCGATTTACTTCCAAGTCAGGCTTGGAGCATGTGGAACTTTTATGAGCTCTCTTGCCCCGGCCTGCCGCTGGCCTAACCCTGCCCGGCACAGGTCACCGCCATTCAGCACAGGACAATGCCATTTACATGCCAGCTTGGTCAGAGGCCTCTTCAGCGCCCAGAACGCTAGTCACACCCAATTTTGCTGAATAATGCTGGATAGTTTTGTGAAATGGGCCTGTGTTTTGCTATGCCATCCGCTGAACAGCCACGAGCTCCGTTTGCATAGCAATTGTGAGAACAGGGAGGCCGAAATCTCCATCGTTTGGGGCACCCAGCCCCATCCCCACGAGGGTTAAATAAGCCATGACTGAAAGAGAGCTGAAGGGCTGATAAATATGCAAATGGATGGGTTTTAAACGCCTCTTGGGCTGCAGTGAGAGAGGTGGGTGTGCGACAAATACAGGCCTGAGCTCCTAAGTGAAGAAATAGTGTGATTGATACCATTTTAAATCCAGGGGCTAAAATAGCCGCCTTGAAAATGTCAATACCTCTTTAAATGTGGGTGGCATGTAAATTGCAACCACGTATGCAAAGAGTGACAAAGATTTTCAAAGTGCTAGGGCGAAATGAGTTTACAGGCTTGCGTAAGGGTCTGAGCAACACCGAGGAAGGAATTATTTTAACCACCAGGACGGTAACAGTCCTTAGATCCTGACTCCAGGGTGCAATTTTTTTTTTTTTTTCTAAGCCCATCTATTTTTAAAAAATAATTTTAAAATAAGTTTGACATTTTGTGTGAGGAGCTGTTGAGACATTCCTTATATAACATTCCCTCAGCAAAATATTAAAAGCTTAGCTGGTCTTAATTTGAATGCAACTGTTTCTTCCACTTACTGGGGTCCCTCCTCTGCCCCCTCCCCCTGCTCCTTTTTCCATATCGAAAAATAAAATATAGATACGGCAAACTGTTACAAATCTAAATTCTGCAGCCATAAATACTGTAGCAAATAATCTTTTACACCCTCTCTTCCCTTCCTCCTCTCTAAAATGTATTTGAAACACAATTACTGTGTTTAATGATTCAATTTGTGAAGACTTTGTCACTAAGACAATGAAAGTGGCTCAAGTGTGATAAAGCAAACATACCAATAAACCTTGTTTTTATTGATTTGTAGAAGGCTCAATTGTCTGGGAGAAACAGAGAGAGCTGACATCACCCCCTGGTCCCACTGGAATGCAGTGATAAGTGTCAGCCTATTTTTCTTACAGGCAATTTCTCTGGCTATGTGATGTCTGACTGCAAATTTAAAGTAAATGACATTCCACAATCTGGTAGAGATGGGAGGTGAAGTCTGCATTATTTGTTTTAGCATTTAAAATAATTTTTTGTCTGAAAATTTCTCCAGTGTCTAGACAAGATGTATGATTTGCCTGCTGAAAATATTAAAATTTTGTACCGTACAGTTGACACAGCTACTTTCATAGTGAACATACAGATTCAATTTAAGATTTTTAGACTCCTTTTTACAGCATATTATATTATTATTACCGCTGGGGGAGCCAGATTAAGTCTAATTCAGGTAGTCAAACACAGTGATGCTGTGTGTAGGCCAAGTTGTCACAGCATTTTCTTTAAAAGCCTCTTAAGCATTTTCATTTAAATCTTCTGCATTTTGTTGTCTTTCAGCACAAATGCAGCAGCATATCTAATGGGGAAACTGCTGGGGCAGCTGTGCATAGGAAACGCAATATGATCACAACAGCAATATAAGCAGTGTCTTCTATTTCCAGCTACTTTATTCTACCTGTCCCTTTACTTTTCATAGTCTATTTGAAAATGCTAGGCAGGCAATTTAAGGAGTACGAATACCTGCCACTGCACAGAAAGGTCTTGCGTAAAGGAAACTTGGGTTCAGTTTCTGATTCTTCAGGTAGGTGTGTTCTGGCCTAAGCAATTGTCTCAGTAGTAGCTTGCGTCGCATTTTTCATTCTCGGGTTTGAATGTGCATGACTGACTGTACCTTCATCTGACATAGGCAAGCAAGCCGGGACTTCCCTGTTCCTGGCTGAAAGTCAAGGCCTGCATCGCTTCATTTCTTAGGCTGTTTTTGCTATCGTGCATGGAAGTCCCATAGAGGTTGAGTGCTTCATTCTAGGACATCTGCAATGAGGTGCTTTTTGGTTTCTGATTTCACCAAGATCGCCTGTAAAACAGCCAAGACTAGAAACTGGCAGGACCCCATGCTGCTCCCCACTGAATGTGGGAAAAAGCATTCTTGGACCTGGGTGAGACTGGGACCTGGCCACATGTCTTCTAACTTCTACGCCTCATTGATGCCATCACTGCAGTGACAAACTCAATTATTTAGGGAATCAGGGTAAATTTCCTATATTTATCAATTTCTAACATCAGCAATTCCATTTACCTGTCTTCATTCAACTATACCTGCTCAACATCATGACTGAAGGCTTAAGTGTGGCCCTTATATGCCCACACTCTGCTAACTCTATCAAGGCAGCTGCACTGAACTCACGGTGAACGTGGCAAGCTGAGGATTCCCAGCAAGTCCATTAATGTGCCTCTACCATGTCTGCCTTCAAGTCCATTGCCTTTCTTCTCTAACTTTTCTGGAACAACTTTTTCACACTCATTTGTCCTCATCAGTCTGGAACATCTCTGGAATCACTAGGACCTGATTCCATGTCGCTTGCTTTTGGAGTTCTCCCTCATCTACTCTAAGCAGAACCAAACCTGGAGGAACTATTCATAAACTAGATGATTGTTTTAACACAAGCAATCTCTTGCCCATATGCTACCTACATATCTACAAGCAAAGCTGTTTCTTAAAAAATATTGTTTAAATCTTTGAACCAATAAAGACCAATAGGTAAAGCAATCATTAGAAATATTCTTGATTTCCTATATGAAGAGTATTGAGAAGGTTCTGTTCTAATCCCTCTTACAACAATTTGTAATATTTATTCAGGATCACTTGATCTATGATCTCTGTTTCTATATTATCATGAATGAGGAACCTCTGCACTTTTAGGAAAGCTGCATTTTGTACCTACAGTAATAGTGAAATTGATCACTAAATACTATGATTCTTGCATGAAAAGTAATAAAACTTTTTAATTATGCTGCCTTTACTCAAATGCAAGATTATCTTAAATCAAAAATTTCCTGGGATGTTTTAAGGAAAAATACTTGCAACTACTTGTTTTCTCATTTAATCTATTCGGTATATGCTACCTCAAGTGTACAGTTTGCATTGAGATAAGAGCATGCATGTGAAGTTAGCCCACTTCAGCTGATGTATGGGCAAGAGACAATAAAAGAATACTTTTGTCCTAGTGGGAGACTCTAAGATATACTCTGGATTTTCAGTTTCTAAAGAATGGAAAACATGTCTTACTGAATTTCAGTAAATATAGTCATTCTGTTATATATGTAGCATTTTGTCTAGCAATCTCAAGGCATATAAATTATAACATATCCGTCAACATGGATAGGCAATATTATTCTTTTTCTTGGGGTTTAAATATGATACAGATTTGGTATGTGGGTATTTACTTAACCTGAAAACATGCTATTTATTTGGACATCTTTAAGTACATCAACAGAAGCTTGTTATGTTTTTGCTATTCAAGATCATTAAAAAAGAAAAACTTCTCTAAGAAAAGTGTATCTTTAGGGTGGGTTTAAAAAACAAATTAATTCCATAATTGTTTCTTTATCGTAAAAATATACTCTTCCTAAAGTCAGGAAAAAAAGCTTTCTGATAGCAATGTATGCCACAAGGATGCTGGATAGGAGCAAAATAAACCAGGCCATAAACACTGAATGCAAAATATATTTGTCCTCCATCTATATTTGTTTGATCTGTTTGTTTTTGTAACAGGTATCAAGCTCTCTAAAGGCCCAAAAGGCCCTTCACCTTCTCCAGTAAACCAAATGACTTTGTCATGTTCAAACCATCACACTAATAGTGCAATTAAAGGTAATATACTGTAACAAAAAGATGCACAGTTAAGTCACCAGGGACTGTGTAGCTGACTTGAGTGAGAAAGTAATAAAATATTGCTAGCTTTTAACAAGTCTCTCTCTTCAATTCTTTAATGTTCACATTTTTACTGTAGTGAACATATCTTATATCTTCCTTCATGCTTCCTAGTACCTCCTCCTGTTCCTTATTAAAAGTTTTATGTTTCCACCATTTCCAAACACCAGTTCTCAAAAATCATGAGCGAGGCCTTGGGGAAAAAGAAATCCTGAGATCGGCTTAAGCCAATGTACTTTGAATTCCTTTTATTTGCCTTCTCTCTTTGGAGTTGTAAGGGTACTGGCAGTTCATCTTTTCAGGCTTGTTTCAACAACTATGAGAACTAGAAATGTAATTTTTAAAAATGAAAGATGAGATTGCTTTGCAATGCATGAATCTAGCAGCTGGGGCTTTAAAATGCAAACCCATGAAGTATCGTGAGACTTGCAATTGAATGTAGAGTGCTGTTAAGTTGGAGAGTGCTTGAAGGCTGAAGAAACTCATGTTATGAAAATAAAGTTGCATTGACTTAAAAGAGCTAAGAATCAAGAGCAACAACACTAGGGAAATATCTTTCTTTGTCCAAGTTCCAACCTTTGTTAGAGTGCACTTGGATGGATGGATGCCAGCAGCACAGCCCAGCACATGTGAACATAGGCAGGCAAAAATTATTAGACTCCCTTGCCTTGCCTTTTGCAATTCATGCACTGCAGGATGCCCTCAGTGAGACTGCAAAGCCAACCTGCTGCGGGAAGCAAAAGCAGAACAGCCTCGCTAGACCTTCAGATTTGTGAAACTGAGTGCAGGTTTTGAGTTGCTTTAGAACTTAATGCTGTTTCCACATTTTGAATATGTCAAACTCTGGCTTTCTGGTGAGATGGTGATTAGAAAATATTTTGTACGTTAGGATATCATCTTTTCTATTGGCTGTCCCAAGACAGTCCACTCTATTCCAACAGTGTCTGTCTGACCCTCCCCCGTGACTTAAATGCTACAACTTCCCAATCTTGTGAGAAGAAAGTTCTCCCTCATACCTAACCTGTTAAAGTAATAGCCCAGTCTTTCCTGTCCATCCCATCAGAGGACAGATTATTCCTTTTCCCTTTGCAGCAGCCATTTCCATATTTGGAGGAATATCGTATCATCCTTCAGTCTTCTACTCTTTGAACTAAGCATTCAGATCAAAGGTCTTATATTGTACTGAAGTTTAAAAAGAGGTTACACAGAGGCCCATATTTCCTACTGGGTTTTTTTACTTTCACTGCTTGTAGGGCATGTCCATTGCCTTTGTTAGAATTAAGCGCCTGCTAGCTTGGATTCCTTATAGAATGAACAGAGAAGATGCCCTGCCAATACCCCTGCCTCTGGCAGTGCTGTTCCTGCCTTACTGCTTCCTATGTTCTAGTTCTCAAACTGCCCGCAGGTTTTGGTTTTCATTTTACATTTAGTGTATTTGAGCAGACAAAATACCTTTGAAAAGGTAGACAAAAATTATAGAGACTCACATAAGCTGGGTAAACACTGGAAGAAATCCTTATATCAGCAAATAAATAATAGAAGGTAAGCTTTGAACCTAGGAGTTTCCCATGCTGACATACATCAATGAGTAAACAAGAGGCTGGTGCTTTAAAAGGAGCTGGAGACAACTGGGAATGTGTGTGAAAACCATCTTGAATTCAGGCACATTTCCCTACAAAGGTGAGCATCTTTACCAAAAATATGCAGAAGTTAGCAGCATGTGCTTTCTAGAAAGGTGCTGCTTCATGCTGCTAGAAACAGGGACTCCTCTGGGTGAGTAGCTTGTGTCATTACAGAGAAGAAGGAGCAGAATCAATGTTAACCATTCCTTTTTTGGAGAAATTAGAAGCTAATCCTCCTTTCTTCACACCATTGTAGGAACAAAATACCTGACTGTAACTAGTGACTAATTAGAAGACGTGACCATCATGGGACTTAAGCCATTTAAAATGTGACAAGTAGGAAATGGCTTGGCGGTATTCTGATAGCTTTTTGTGCCACCCCCCAAACCCTTTTAATTTTATTTTTTTTTTTTCTTTTTGAGTATTGTAGATAGTCCTGCGGTGGACTGAAGTTGACGAGGTGGTTGTTCTTGACAGCTGTCATTTCACTGAAAGTTTTGTTGATATCACCTTTGGAACACACTCAAACTACCCTTCAGCATGTAGCAAGGCCTTCAATTACAGAGTGCTCAAAAGCTCGTCCAACCCTTGCAGCTTGTCTCCTCTCTAAACTACTTTTTATTGTAAACTCATGGAAATTAACTACCAAAGAGATGATAGAGAGAACTCTATTCAGGGAGTAATTCTTTAACTTTTTTCTGCAAACTGACATATGACACATCCAGAATGCTGCACACAGAGGGAGAAAATTCAAGTAATTTAAAAATCAGACCTCACTGCAGGATGCTTGAGGACTTTGTATTTGTGCAAAACTAGAAGAATAAATGTATAAGATGCTGCTAAATGCTTTGCAGCAGTTTTTCAGCTTTGCGGTTTTCTCCTTGCTCTTAACACAGTCGGGCTGGGATTCATCTCACCTACTCACAGATGTCCACAATGTAGGCATCCCTGTGTGAAACAGTCTTTTCAACTTTTTTTGTACTCGGTGAAAAGAAATAGACATTTCAAAGGTGATATTCACCTCAACGTGCAGCTGGCTACTAAAAGAGGCTGGATGAATCACACTGCAAGTGTGATTGTCCATTGACTACAGAGGGAGTCTAGCCAATGAGTTCACACGGAGAGATCTGAAATTAGGTACTACTTAACCCTCCTTAGGTGCCTATGCATACAAGAGCTTTCTCTTTCAGCATTCATTATTCAAGAGGCTGATAGGTATTGGTGCAATGGCCCACATGTTATATCGTGGCGGTCTTGGGTTTGATACCTGCAATGCAGCCTGGTGTGAAAGTCAAGATTATTTGTCCTCTTAGGATTTTTGAGCATTGAGAGTACTCCTAGAGGGAAGAATATCAGTGTTGTTCTGCAGAGCCTGGCAGAGCACGCTACCCTGGCTGACTCCTGTTTTCTGTGCTGGTGCTGCAAATATGTTATGTCCAAAACTCCTCCTGGCTCCTGCAGATCAGCTTTGGTGTACTGCAGGAACAAGAACTTTGTCCCTACCACCATCTTCATGCTTCTCTGAAGAAGCAAAGTCTCTAGCTTATAGTAATATTTATAAAACTGAAGCCCAGTTGCAATCTGCAACAAGCTTCTATAAGCTCGGTATTAAGAGAATTACTTTTTGCAATATAGTTAGAATATTTTAAAATTATCTTCTTTACATTTAATGTAAATCATAAAGCTGGTGATTGTTAATTATTCTTTTGTTCTAATGTAACCGATTGCATAATGTTTGAACCTACAGAGGCCCTCATTTGCGACTGATGTGTGTGTTAAGAAGAATCTAGAATCTTGGGGCTATTCCCTCCCATTTGCTGGCTGCAAGGCAGACTGACAAAGGCAGCTTTCTTGCCAAAGTTCTGCTGAGAATCTGTACCTCCCCTTCCCAGTAAACCTGGAGTGGCCTTTGGCTTCCATGCTGGAACACACCCTGTGAGTCAAGTCAACGATTAGATAAAAGCCTCTCAGGTTCTTTCCCAGTGTGCAAGTCTTGTATGGAGTCATAGAAAGAGTGGGAAGATGAAAAGGAAAGGTGACCATACCTAAGAGCACCAGCGAGAGAGCCATCAAGAGGAGCCCCTTCCAGCACGGTGGCTCTAGCAGGCGCACTCAGGAGGCACCGTCAGTGCCCTCTGTCTGTTGCCCCGTGACTCCCTGCCTGGCGAGCTGGTGGGTCAGCGGGTTGTGTCCGCATTGGGATAGAGGCCTCGGCACAGTGCTGGGAGGGAGGGAGGCGTATTTGTAACTACCAGCTGCAATCAGAGCCACTTGTGTGGCTTTCCGTCTCTCTTGTGCTATACTGAACATGTCCAGGCTCAGGACTTCAGGGTTGTGGTCTTCATGTGAGGTAGCTGTTTTTATCACTTTGGCCACTGTATGTTTTTGCTCTCATTTCTAAGCATCTGCAGGCTCCTGAGAGGTTGCTTTTTTTCCGGCTAGATTTTCTGAGGACGACCTTATAGGATCCTTGCAAACTGCAACTATTTTACTTTTAGCTCTTTAAGTCTACAGTAGATTATCAGGAGAAGGCCAAACTGAATAATTTTAGGTCTCACTTGTCCCTCAGTGAATGCTGTAGGTAATTAGTACATGAAAGACAGTGTCTAAATTTCACTGGCATGCTTTTCGGGCTCCTGGAACATCTGCCTTGAACAAAAATCACAGGTGTCCCTTAACCTTTCTAGAAAATCAGAAATAGAAATGCAGATGCAGTCCATACCTAGAAAATAGTGTATTTCTAAAGCTGCAATGTAGATGGATGTGTCTAGTTAAAACATCAATCTTCCTATAGGACTAACTGGCTTGATGCCAGTTCTTGAAGAATGAAGCTGTTCCAACATGTAATCAAGTAACTCCTGAGGGCCCCCAACTGCTGCCTTAATATAGCCGTACCTGCCACAGCGACGAGATGGCTTTCATTCTCAGCCAAGCAGAACAATCTCCCTTTGGAGAACAGCAGCTTTGGAGTATAAATGTATTTGGAGGTTTCTCCAGCCTTGGGGGAAGGGAATCCTCACACTATAAACAAATGGAGATTCTTATATCAATTGTTTGTGCCTTAATTATTGCAAGGAATAATTAACTAATCCCACAGGGGCTTGGAATGGGTTGTAAAGCATGCAAGACTTCGTCTTTCACTCTGTGCTAGCAAGCTGAAGATTTGTGAAGAAGAGAAAAAGCATTGTTCTCTGATCTCTTAGGGAATTTAACCTAGATTTCATTAAGCTCATGATAACTGGGTGACACAGAGCACATCAGCTACTTCTGGAGCCTGTGCACGTCTATATTTCATTGCAGATGTCTGTCATATGCCTAGATCAAAATTAAAAGACATTGGTGCATAATCAAGGTTAGTTGACCCCAACCTCTACTGGCCCTGGGCAACAATGCTGTGCAAGTAATGCACAGAGATAATCAACTGTACCTTGGTCCGTGGCCTTAGCTGCAACCTTCTATTATTATTAATTATTATTATTATCTCCTAAGGTTACAAAGACTATGGGAGGATTTAGCTGGCTGGCAATGTTTTTCAGAATTCCTGTGGCTGCCCTATTCAAAAAGCAATTTTTTAACTTCTAACTTCCCACCTTTTGCTATTAGGACCAAAGATTTTTACCCACATGCACAAACAGCAAAAGAACAGGGTCTCAAGGAGTTACCCAGTCCAACCCTCTGCCCTATGGCGAGATCAGTTTTACTTACATCACTTGTGACAGATCTTTGTCCAACCTTTCTTAAGTATTTCCAAACCCAAAAGCTCAACAACCACGCCAGATAATTTATCCAGTGTTTCCCTGCTCTTACAGTTAGAAAGTTTCTCCTTGTTCTTCTTTAAGCCCAGGATTTCTTGTCCTCTCAACAGTGTATTTTTCCCCATGTTTTCTGCAGCCTTTTGTAAATTTTACTTCATGTCTTTTCCTTTTAAATGGAATTTCTCCACTTCTGTCACGCTTCTATTTGAGATCTAGGGACTCTGACCTCAAGGATACTAATTGTGATTGCTGTCTTCTGGCATGTCCCTGACTGCTCCAAGTTTTAAGTTGTTCTAAAGCACAGAAAGAGTACTTCAGTACTCTTCAGTACTGTAAAAGCCTTCCTTGCTTCCTTTGTATGCCATGGTGGCTTCACTGCTTATCTATCCGCCCTGATAACAGTTGCCTTCTCTGCCACCCCAGATTGTTGGTGCTGTAATCACTGAAGCTATGTTCCACTATTTCTGATTCTAGTTATTGCTATTAAAAGTTGTAGCAATACCTTGCACTTTTCAGTAAAGCATTCTGTTTTTCTAATTTGTCATGTACATGTCCCTACTACCCTTGTGTCTTCTGCAAATTCTCCTATTTCACACCCCGAGACATTAACAGAAATACTGAATGCAACTAGACCTAGAACAGGCCTTCAGGGTATCCACTCAATACATTCTTCCAATTTGACGACGATTTCTTGTTAAATACTCTGTTGCATAGTTTTTCAGCTTCTTGCATCCACTGCTGAATTGCTTCAAGACAAAGTTTTTAGCTTGCCTATAAGAATGTCTTGTGAGTCAGAGTCAAAAGACTTGCTTAAAACAAGCCATGACAACTGTTGTTTCTCCTTTATCCCTGAGCCTGTTATCCTGTCATGGAAAGAATTGAGCTTGGTTTGACATCATCTGTTCCCAGTAACTGCATGTTTGTGCTTACTCACTTTCTTGTTATCTTCTGTGGGTTCACAAATGGTTTCATTCTTTTGTTTCGGTATCCTTCCAGAAGCTGAAAATTTTTTGCCAGACAGTAATTTCCCAGTTGTTCATCTGCTTTCCAGTGGGTGCTCTGCTGGTCTTCTGCCAGAACTCTGGCCCTTCGCTGTCCCTTAGGCGTTCTCAAAACCAACTGCTAACAACTCTGAGATTGCTCTAGCTTCTTCCAAAGTACCTGAGGGTAAATGGTATCAAAGCCAGCTGAGTGGAAAAGCCTATTAAAAAAAAAAAGTACTTCTTAGCCAAAACTTGTCCTCCGTTGTCACTTGTGATAGCTGTGTTGGCTCCTGGGCTACCTGCCTAACTGCAGTGAGCAAAGCAGGCTGAGGTGGTATCACTGTCCTGGCTGTTTGCCTATGTGTGCCTGCAACACAGGGTTTTATTATTATTTCCCTTAAGATTGTGCCTGCAAACACCAGGATGCCCTTATTTTAGAGATTATGAATATGTAAAGAGGCAGTAGCTGCTCTAAAGAGTGTATGTCTATAAAGAGAAGAAGAAGAGGAAAAATAATATAACATACATGCAGGAGTGGGAAAGTGCATGGACAGGGAGAAATGGAAAAGCTGGATATAGCCCTTGGTTTATCAGATTTTATTTAGATTTTTATAAAAGAGATATTCTTACTACCTGTAGTTGCTCAGGTGAGTTGAATTCCTGGCTGTTACTTTTGACAGAAAGAAATAAGTATAGTTGTCAGCTGAGACAAAGCTACTACATACAAGTCTGTGACAAAGATGCCTAACGTGTTTCTTAAGATGTATTTCAAAGTCACACGTGGGTATCATCCATGAAGCCACCCAGCATGCCTTTGCATAAGTTTGTGATTTCATGAATAGACACAAAATCTAATCAGAAAACTGTGCACAAAGTTTTGCTGCTTTTTTTTTTTTTTTTGGGGGGGGGGGGGGC
>JANZLQ010000009.1:26219198-26296711 GCA_026212715.1 Elanus axillaris | reverse complement strand
TTCCCCCCCCCCCCCCCCCAAGTTGCTATGAAAGTCTCTGCTCTTAGCTTTTTTTTACAGAACATAATCCCTAGATGTCCTCTGCCACCTTCTCTCAACTGAATTTTCCTCTTTTCTTCGATCCTTTCTCATCTCTTGCACATTTCTTTCCTTCTTGTTTTGCTTTTCATCTCCTATTATGCAGGCAAAAGAAATTAGAAAAGTAACTGGTTATGAGCACGGTAACTCTGAAGTTGGACAAGATATCTGGAGCAAAATTAGCATGAAATAGGAACTAGCCTTTACTTACCTGTAACTTCATGTTTGCTTTTCTAACTGTTTGACACAGCCTGCTGATTTACAAGCTGTGACTTACATCTCCATGACTGTTCTGCTCTCTTCCCTCCAGGTAGCTGCTGAGCCCAAAGTGCACACCCATCCTCCTGCCTTTTTGAAGGTCTCCCTGCTCCAGGATCTACCTCATCTTTTGCCCAGGTGAGGTGCAGACACTTAGCTGAACTTCCACAGCTTGTCCCAAGAGAGACAGCACCCTGCAGAGGACAGATACATGCCTCTGAGTGCAATGGGATTCTCTGGCAAAGTGCCCATCTCTTCCCATTAAGCTTAGCAAGCTTATATGAGGCACTAAGTGCCAAGTGGCTAGATAAAAGAACACAATCCTGTATGAGTGATATCACTGACAAATTGCCTGAATAACGGTCTACTAGCAGACTTCAGTTCTGCATAGTCCTTCCTGAGTCCTCTGGAGGTACAGTGATGTCTGGTGTGTGCCTACTGGGTTGGCTGGAGGGAGACGAGATAATATCCTATCTCACACCAGTCCTCCCTTGTCTGCCTCTTGTTTCTCTGCCACTAAATAAGCAGAATGGTACCTTCTTCCTAAATTGCTGCAGAACTCAGGGTTGCAAAGAGCTGCTTGAGCAGCATGTCTCATAATTAATTGTTATCCTAAGCTTCCTCAGGTGCCTGACTGCTTGAATATCTAAGAATTTATGGGCATTTGGTAACGTCTGAAAATGAAAAGAGTCTCTTTAATATGCTTATGATAAGTATTTGCACTATTTTAGAAAGCTATTTTCATTCCACTCAGACACTTGTTAAATAACTTTTTAGAACTTGAACATTTACTGCTCATTTTATATGTGAAATAAATCAATCAGATTTAACAAAGGAAAGAACCTGATTTGCCCACAGCCCTGTCTGAGCGCAGAGGTGCCATTTTGCAATCTAATGAAGCTTTCAGTTAAAGAAATGAAAGGTGGGGGGGGAAACTTTGATGCCTAATAAAAATGATTCAGCATCCTCATAACTTTGACAAGTAGTGTGACTTATAAACCTTCCAGTGGAGCAGTATAACAATAGAGTAAGTACTTACAAGTCTAGACCACAGAAGATATCTACCAACCATGATGCATCTCCCCAAATCCAAAAGAGCTTTGGGAAAGGAAAGGGCCCCGAGCAATATAATATAATAAATATAAACAGAACATAGTGCCATGAAGAAAACTCATGCCATGGGTTTGGACTCATGGCAAGAAAGGATATCTGCATGCATTCAGCTTTCAGTAATCATGCTTGTCCAAGTTATTAAGAAGATACTGAGATTGCAGACTTCTTAGGAAAGGGACTGCCTTTCTGTGTTTGTATGTGCCTTGCACAAAAATGGGATACTACACCATGAAATGGGGATTCTTTGCTGTTAATAACACATTCTGTAATGAATAACACATTTTGAAAGTGATGCACTTGCTTCAGAATGTGCCTAGCTCAAGGGGCACAAGTGAATACAGTCCCGACATCCTTTTGTGGCAAACAGAACCCCAGTTGAGTAATGAATAGCAGTTCTTCAACTCCATAAAATCAAAGTGCAAGATCTGCATACGTGGACTTTACCACAGGAATAGGATATCTAGACTTGCTAGTGTAGCCTGTCTTGGCGCTTGTGATGGCCACTGCATTTAAATTCAAGACAGTGACTGACAGTTAAGGTTAGTTACCATTTGGGGCTGCTATGCTTTGAGCTCACATATGCTTAATGAACAGCAGATATTCAGGGCTACCCAGCACTATACGTGGCTCTAATATGGCTACAACCTCTTCTTACACATCACTCAACTCTCTACTGTTTCTAAACCAATGCATTATTTTTCCTTTTATTTTCCTGATGCTTCATAGTTAATCAGTACAGAGTTTAAAGAAGGATTTTTATATATATAAAAAGAAGAGTTCCTTAACACCTTTATAAATCATCCATACTTCACAGTCTGAGGTTATTACCAGATGGGTATCTGTCGAGGCCTGTCTGAAGAGACTATCTGTGACTTTGATGTATTTTTCCTATGCTGCTAACAAATGGGTCACATCCCAGTTATGTGATTATACAACATGTTTACAACTTCTGCCATACTGAAGATGCACAGAATATTGCTTGGCAGGAGCCAAGACATGCATCTTGCATGATATAAGAAGTTCTGCCTCTCTCCCTTCCATCCGTCTACCTACACAAGGAATCTCACACAGACAAAACTTCCTTGCTGTCATATTTAAGAATGGTGAGGCTGAGTCTCACAGACAGAAAGTCTCTCAATCTTTAATATGCTTTCAAGCTCAGCAACAAAAAAGGATTCAAATTGTACTGCGTGAAGGCTTCTGTGTTATGAAGTATCATCATCCAAATACTTTAAGTAGTATTCTATAACATAGGCTACCATAAGTTCAATTTTTACTCAATCACTTGAAATGCACTTAGGAAAATTGCTCTATTGCTGTTTTCACAACAGCTCTGGAAGTCAGCCTCTGCTTTAATGGTAACTGCTTTAATCACAGTTTGGCTTGTTTCATTTTGACAGCATTGATGTAACAAATTATTTATTTTCTGTATGTTAAATATACTGTCATTGCAGCTACCAGAATTTTGTTACTGGTGCACTAAATGCAAACGACAAGGTTTGCATCTCATTAAGGTAATTTGTGTGCGCCTAATTTTCAGTAAACACAGTGAATGAAATCACATATCTTCTCTACCAAAAGTGTCATCTGAAACTGTTTGTGCTCATTTTAGTAACAGAAGTTATTTTTCAAGCCCCACTATATATAGCAAAACATGTGTTTTCTCAAACAGGAGAGCCAGACTGTAAAGCGAACACAGCATCCTCAAGCAGCAATTGCATTAAAAAATATTGTTACACCATTAGGCTGAACAACTCCCTTCTCATTTGCCATGAATCGCTGCTATCTGCTCCGAGTTCAGATTCTGCAGGGTATGCAAGGAGGAAAGGATGTTTGTTCCTACACCGTGAGCAAGGGGATGGGGGAATTCTGTCACTAATTTGTTCTGATCCTGCTGCCTCATTAGGGCAGTCTGTAAAAGATGGGAAATGTGTACTATGTCAGTGAATGTGAACTTTCTGCATGGAGCTGTTAACACAGTAAATAGCTCAGGAGGAGGGAGGGAGACAGCTGGAGTACATTGTGTTTCATAAAGACTATACTAGGGCCTTGAATCTTCATTTAACCCATCACTGAGGTGACAAATATCCACCGCTTTGCTGCTGTGTGATGCCGCTGCTGCTCGCCTGTTAATTTATCTGTTTTCAGGCTGTCTAGACATTGTTTGGGTCAAAAAGTGCTGTCTCTCCCCTGCCGTGGGATTTGCCTGCTCAGCTCTTGCTGCAGGCTTCTGTGCCAAACGGGCTTTACAGAAGAATGCTCCCTCTGTCTGGATGGCTTATTAAACAGGACTCCAAATATATGGAGAGGTTTTCAATCAGGCTAAGGCTTCCTACAGATAAAGTTTATTTTAACCTCTTCTCTCTAAAAATACACTGTTGGGGATTAATAATTCAAATACTTTGAGTTTTTTCCCCTTGTGATTAAAAGTCTGCCTAAAAGTGTCCTTGAAATGTTCTTTTATGAGGTTCAAGCAAATTTTGGATGGTCCAACCCCATACTGAACTAAATGCCAACCAGGGGCCCATGCTGTGCCTTCACTGGGGTGGTACTGTGCCCAGCGCAACAGAGGCACTGGCACTTATCAGAACCCTTTGCTGTTGCTGCCAAAGAAATGTTAGAAAATACTCTTTAAATGGTACTTCGCGTTAAGTGAAACTACTAATGAATACCTCGGCCATATATTTCTTGGAGACACTTGTAAAGATGTTGCTCTTTGGGTCACTCAACTGCAGGGATGTTTTTTTTGTGAAAAAATCATCTAGCTGCCTTACCCAAATTGTTGTCATGAGATTCTCAGTTTGATTCAGTAGGCGATAAATAGAAGTTCCACAAAACCAAACTTCCTGTTCACTATAAAATAATGTTGTATTGCATTATATTTACCATATCAGCATTGATTTCCTAATGAACCTGCTGTGATCTTAGACTGTGGCAATAATGTCCTATCTGGGACTTAATGAAAAATCTCTTTTTTTTTCTTTTTTTTTTTGGACAGAGAAAATGGGTTTGGAATTAACTGAAATATTTTGCAAGGACTGCAAGGACTATAGAAAACATTGTTGATCTTTGAAGAAGTAAGTCTCCCAAACCGAGACGTGCTACATGCACTGCATGGTGGGAGCTGTATGTTTCATTCTATCAATCAGCCTGACTTTATCTTCCAAGATTTATAGCTTCCTCACGCCATATGTAACTCACCACTTCTTATTGCTCCAATACAGAGCACAGGAATGGTAGCCCAGCTAAAGTTGCTACAGTGAAAGATGGCATAGGCTTCCCTATTAGGCTCCCAGCATGATTCTTATGTGCACGTGTTGCTGCATGCTCAGCAGAAATACTTAGAATTTTTCTTTTTTGCCATAAATTCACATTTTATGCATAAATAATACATGATACACGAAAAATCTGTGGAAAAGAAATCCACCCTCACTGGAAAAAAATCCTCCCAGCCCTCTCTCCTGGTTTACAAGTCAGCAGGTGGGCTATGCCTGCTTGCCACAGAGGGCCTTCTAAGCTGGCAAAACTCTGTCTGAGGTCCCACAAAGGGGCGGTGTTGTTGCTGAAGATGAACCTCTCAGGATTTTCAGCTGATGTTTTGGAGGACAGGTCTCACTTTTCTCACATCTGTTAACTATACCCAGTTATTTGCTGAATAGCACGGTGAACAATTCTTTGCTGGCCATTCTCTTACTGGAAAAGAGCTCATGTCCCTGAAATAGGCACCCAGACGAGGTGGAACTCGTACAGACTCAATTGACTTCAGCAAGGTTCTGCTTGAACTCTGGCTCTTGGCCACCTGGACCGCACCCAAGAACCAGGCCCTCAGATGACCAGAGTTCAGGCAAGTGTGCCCAGACTACAGCAATTAACTCTTTGAACCCAGCTCTGAGAAATTTTTGCTCTAGGCTTTTGTGCTCTACTGGGTTGGCAGTGATTAGTGCCTTTTAAGCCATTCGCTAGCAAGGCTACTGAAGAGATCATGGAAGCAGCATATGTTCAGATGAACAGAAATTCCTGACGGTGTTCACCCAGGCGGGCTTTAAGTCACTCTCACTGTAAGATTCTCAGGCTTCACAGCTTTTCTCACAAAGCAAGGACTACAGAGAATCTTTGTTCAAAATTTTCTCCCTCCTCCCCACTGGAATTTACAACAAAATGTCATGGAAATACAAGTTTTGTTAAAGCTTGCTCTAACAAAGCCTAAATTTTAGGTCAAGCTAGACCTGGAAGAGTTTCTTTATTACTTTTTTTTCCCATTACTAATTCAATATTTTTTCATAGAATTTGCATAGGTTTTCTGAAATAGCTACAATCAATTTAGTAATTTTACTGAGAGCACTTTCCAGAATATGAACTGATTTACTTGTAGATCTACAGCTACGAGATCTTTCCACTGTCCTTTTTGTTCTGAATGACTGGGTTCAAAAAAGAAAACTATCTATATCTTCAAGATGATAGTATAAGGCTATTCACACACAGGACTTCAAAGATTCTCATGCAACTCCTGAGTTGCGGACAGCAACTGAGTGGCACCTCCCACTGAAAGCAGGGAATGAAGTGAGCTTTGAGGAAAGGAAACTGGGGGGAATGGGAGAGGTGCTCAGAAAAATTAAGGGTCCTAGTATATTTTCAACCCACCTAAACTGCTAATCTTCTGCTGTATCACTTACAAGTCTCCTGCTAGAAGCATCTCCCAGAATCCTATTCCTAACTGTATTACAAATCTCATTCTTCTCTTCCCCTTCGCTATCCAGGCTGAAATGTGCCTCTGGCATTGTCTGACCCTGCGGAGGACTCCGCAGCTCAGCATTAAGATGGGAGCCATGTGGGTAGGCCACTGTTGGCTTACCTTCATGTCGGATATCTCTTGCTGTGCTCACTGCTGATCTACTGCAGTCATGATTTTAATGACCTTCCTCTCTCTAAATCAGATGCTAAGGGCAAAGAAGTATATTTCACTTCTCCAATTTGTAATTAGCAAACAGCAAACCTAAGCCAGGCAATGTTTTCCTGTTGCCTTGGCAGAGATTGGGAGGTTCAGCCCTGTTGCCTTATAGGGGCACCCAACTGAACACTGGCCCCCTGAGCTCACCCCCCAGTTCTGCCAGGGATCTGCAGGGTGGTTTGGGGACAGGCTACCTCTGCATGAGGAACCAGGCCAGAAGTCAGACAGCAGAGGAGGAGATGGAAGAAGTGGGTTCAGTTCCTTGTCCAGGGACTTCCCACGTGACTCTCAGGCAGATACTTTATCATCTTGTGTTTCAGTTCTCTTTCTCCAACCCAAGGCGAACAATGCTTTCATACTTCACTGTGGTGCCATGAAGGCACATTAGGAACTGTAACATTCCCTAAATTCCATGGGAGTGATGAATGAGTTGGTTTATACACAGACCTAACAGCTATAAGAGCAGATCCTCCTATAACTGCATGCCTACACTGGAGATTTGAGATAGGCAACACATTTGTAACAACAGTGGGCTCTAGAGATGGGATGTATTTGGAGCCCATAGCCATTACTCGGTTACACACAATAAAGCATAAGGTTGTGCTTATAAAGCATGAAAGCAAGTGCCTCCCATTACTCTGCTGTGATGCCTCAGGCAATTCAGGAGCATGGGCAGGCAACTTTCCCTAATTCAGTCAGCCCACAAGGTGCCTATCCCTTGGATGCCAATGTCAAAATGGGACAAGATTAGGTGTGGACTCATCACTCCTTCCTTTAGGTGCCTTTAAACATGTACAGGATATTTCCAGTAGCTTTGTGGGGCAGTTTTCAGTTTGATAGCTATATTACATTGCTTTTTAAAAAATAAATTATCTGTTGATGGCACCCAAGAAGGTATTCTTCCCTTATCTCAATACTCAGAGGCAGTAGGTTTTAGAGCTGTAGGGACTGCTGATCCCAGTTCAGCAGGTGATTTTGCCTGATCCATCTTGTGCTGTTTTGACTGCTCAGGTTCCCCATAGCTTGCTGTCTAGCAAGGGCACGCAGACAGCTTACTCACTGTATTTGGGGTAGGTGGACTTGATGCCAAACAGCTGTCATGGAGAAAGCGTCTTTCATCTCTGTTGGGCTTCTTTTGAATTGGTAACCCTCATGGGAAGAAAGCTGGCCTTCCAGCCCTCTTGTTTCTTGGCGTTTGAAAACAGTAATAGTGCTGTGGTGGCCTTTACACCTGAGAGGATATAGTGAGTTAACAATTCTATCAGAACTTGGTGAAAGTTTGGGAAAACAGAAATACACAGTAAGAAATGTTTGATTCTGTATCCACCATTTGAAGTTGGTAGAACAAAAAAAGCCTGTGCAGACACACAAATATTTCAGGAGACTGGTAAAAGCCTCACACCCATTCAAAGTTTGCCATATTCCCTTTTGGTATTCTACTGGTCTTTCACAGACTGCAGCACACCTCCCTTTTGTAAGTTTTAGTTCCTTTTTCACTTTTGGAGATAAGGTTTCTTCATTATGCCCAGACACAAACTGAAGTGAAATACAAATGCTAGTTTTTACCATCAGGGTATTTTCCTAGATGTACTTTTATTGCAGCCCACGTCCTCAGTCTCATATAAATACTCCTTTGGCTTGTAACCCTGCGATGGCCAAACAGCAAACTGGACCTCAAAGTTCCTGTTGCTCTTAGCTGCTGATAATTTTGTTCCTTTGTTTATTCCATCTGAAATCGGTTTATAGTTCAGCCCACTTCTGTTCCTGTTGGAGTTTTTGCTCCATAAACTGTATGTCTCCCTGGCTGAAAAGTCAACAGTTACTGCACTTTCATTTCCTCCTGTGAGGGTGAATCATAACCAAGCACGGGCTGTAAGACCAAACAAAAGGAGAGAGAAGTAATGCGGTGGATTAGCTTCTCCAGGCTGTGTGAGCTCCGCAGGGTGCCCTTTACAAATGAAGGCCATGAGCTGAACCTGAAACAGTTTCTTTCGCAGTGGCTGAAGTAAACTGACCCTTGAAGGTTTGCTTGGTGATTCTAGTCAGATGAACCGGAGTTTTCTAAGGAGAACAGCCTCACAGCGCTGCCTTCTGGGATTCTTGCATGTACCCTTCTGTACACAACTACAGCAGCACAATCATCAGCAGCAGATGGGCTTGAAGACTTAGGAGACTCCGAGCCTACCTCCGTGGCCTCTGAACATTCAGAGATGTTCAGACATGCAGCAAAACATGAGCCCTAAGCTGGGACTGTGAATGCTTGTCTGCAGTGTGGGGTTTTTGAATCTCCATTGTGAATCAGCTTCTGCACTGAATGAATGTATAATGGCATTATTAGCAGCTTTCCTAAAACGTTTCTTTGGAGGGCATAACTGCCAAAGCAGTGGGGTTTGTGTGACTTTATCAGTTCCTTTGAATGTAATTTGTAGCTGTTTACTGCTTATTTTGATAAACTACTTCCCCATGCCAGCAGGGTAGGGCTGTTGTGGCATATCACGCCAAGTTTGGCTTATATAGAAGAGGGGAAGACAGAATACATGTTCAAATCAACAAATATATATGTGTGCATGTTTAAAGACTAATATTTGACTGGAAAATATGACTGCAAAAAAAATTACTTCTATTTTCATTGACATCTTCTTGAGAAAAGGAGTATTTTCTGATCAGCTTCAGACTGAGAAATAACCTGAAATTTGTTTCACTGAGAAATTTGCTTTGCTTTCTTCTTCCCAGTGCAATTAAAAAAAAAAAAAAAAAGCCCAAGATCTGGCATGGTTTTCAAAACAAATGCATGCTCATCTGGGACTATGACATCTCAAACAAAGGTAGCCCATGAAAGTATGAAATCATCAAATTGCATGGTGGTGAGCGGGATTGCTCAACTGGACACACTGATGAAAATGCCAGACAAAATGCTCCATCCAGGGACAATAGGCATCACTTGTGTGTTTTCACTTACTCCATTGCAAAGAGGAAGCAGTGTAACTGTACTGCAAGTCAGTTTGAGGTGAGTGTCAGTCCAGAAACAATTTATACTGAGGGACTTCAAGTCTCACGTTTTGGACCTTCAGGAAATGCCGCCTTACTTGAAGTTTCTCTGAATCTCCTACTGTAAGTTAATCACGGCACACATTCTCACTGAATGGTGGTATCAAAAATTTGGCAGATGTTTGGGAAAAGATGTTCTGCAGTTTGTTGAGTTTTGCTCATATCTGAACCCTTTTTTGTCCTCTGTGGCTTGGTCCAATGCCCATTGGTGTTCATGGAAAACTCCAGTTGAACTGGATGAGTTTTGCTGATCCGGTTCTGTAATATGACAAGTTTCTTCCATTCATGCTAGAAAGAGTGGAAAGTGCTAAACAAACTGCAGGAGGTGGGTGACCCTTGTCTGTGCCAGGTCCCCAGGTTCTGCCTTTGGATATGGAATGACAAGATAGAAGAGAAAAGCCAGTTTCCCTGAAACGGCTGAATTCGGACCTGAACCAGCTCTTAGCATCATGTAGGCTTTTGAAAAACTGACATTTTACTCTATGAATCACATGTGGAATTTGCATCTTATGTCACACTGAATAGTGGAAAGACTATGACTCAGTTATAGTCTTTTTATGAATTGAACTCTAAGACAAGATGGTTTGCATTGTTTTCTCAAGAACTCTCTGTTCTCCTCCCTTACATCTCCTCCAACACCTACCCACTCAGAGGCACACACACTTACTACCCCTGACCGTACCACACATTCCCACCGCTCCTTTGCTTTGACTCTTCTACTGGAAGGTGTTTACTGTTACCTATTCCCTTCAGTGACAAGTCACTGCTGTTATTACTGTATAGTTATTATTATTTTTGTGCCAGCCACTCATCTGGACAGGAAAGCTTTAAGAACCTTAATTACTTTGTGGCCAGACATGGAGCTGTATTTCTAAAAGTAGCTTTTCTTTTTTGGATCAAGTTCATTTCCTACAGTGTCTGGTTTTATGAGTTTGCTAAAAGCTTTCAGGTTCTCAGGAACCCCTGTACTTCCTTCTCAAACACACACAAATAAATACATATAAAGAGTTGAAAATCTGGAACAATTAAATTGTTTTCACCTCCTGTCAATCACCTACATGGAGTTATTTGCAATTTCACATACACACTCTGCTTTCACTTCTGGGCTTATTACCTCTCTAAAATGATCTTTGTGATTATTGTATGCTATAGTTCAGGATCCTTCCAGCTGAAATGTTCTATAGAATATACCACTGTTATTCCTGAAATGTAATTTCTGGCACGCACCACCAACTATGTTAATTTTTATATTTTTTAAGAGAAGTGCAGCAGAACTGGCAGAGAGATAGTGAGTAATTCCCTTGAAGCTATGTCCCCACTGATTTGATTTTTCCTTGACAGCTTATCCATCATGCTATATGCTTATTTAGACAAATAAATAAGAGGGCTGTTATCTGCCAGCCTGGCCTGAGGGCTTTTAGCAACACCAGAAAGTCTGCCGGCTTTCCTTTCAACATTCAACAAGACGATTAGGGAATCACATTATGGTAACTGTGGATACTACATGCTCAAGTGGGAAAAGAAGAGCTGGTCTGAAACTTGTGAATCCATGAAAGTCCAGTGTTGATTGCACAGTAATATACCTCCGACCTGCACCTAAAAGAAAGGCCCCCTGAGCAGGGATCAGAGAGCCAGCTTAAGAAAAACTCAGCCCTAATTCTGTGTGGTGAACAGAACAGTTCTGGGATTTATTGCTACACTGGGAGATATATTTTGATACAACATCATGCTCTGAACAAAACAGATTTGGGTCAACTGAAACATTTTGTGAATTCATGTTCAACTTAACAAGTTGTTTCATTCTTAAAATTTAAGCAAGTCAAAATGTTCCCTTTCAACATTTTTACATGAAACAGTACACCTTTCAGAAATGTAGCCAGTTTTATTTTTTAAATGCTTACAAGTGAAATGATACCTTTTACTTCAAACTGAGTGACATATTTTACTCATCCTAAATTATTCATTTCATTTGGTTAAAACGGGGCAAAAAAAAAGATATTTCCTTTCAAATCCACCCTAAAATGTTTTTCCCACAATTTTTCGGTACAGTTTTGCAAATAACTCCTTCCCCTTTGTGACAAACCCTTTAGTGCATCCACAGAAACAGCCATTC
Organism: Elanus axillaris; assembly: GCA_026212715.1. Taxonomy (NCBI): domain Eukaryota; kingdom Metazoa; phylum Chordata; class Aves; order Accipitriformes; family Accipitridae; genus Elanus; species Elanus axillaris. The sequence goes on along the minus strand of JANZLQ010000009.1, from coordinate 26,285,153 downwards.
CACCTGGTCTCCACCTGCACTCCAAGGGAAATTTTCTCTCTTGCTTCCAGTGAGACTAAACCAGCTCTTCACCACTCCAAGCTGCTGGTAACTTGAGGGCAGACCGAGGGCTGAAATGAACCTTTATGCTGTTCAGTTACTGACTTACTGTCTGAACACAGGCAGGCTTGGAGCTTCGCAGTCAGATAAGCTAGGGGTGAAGTTACAAGCAGAAATTTGCTCTGTCCCAAAGCTGTGGGCTGCTTTTTCAGAAGTTAGGCAAATAAATTCATGCAGCACTGTATGTCTGTTTGCAAAGTAAAATTCCAGAGAAGTTGACATGAAATTATAATTACTAAGAAAGTCTCAGAAACGTTTGAGTCTAGCTCTTTTGGTCCATATTGTATGCAAGCAACTCCCTTGCATGTGCAAAGAAGGCCCACATATACTGCCCTGATTTTCTGCAAAATCTAGATTTGACTGCACAATCTATCCTGGAGGTTTTCATAATGTGGGATAACGGGATAACTGTGAATTAGGCAGAAAATCAGCTCTGAGGCACAGCCCTAATAACTATGTGAAAATGTGCATCTTTACCCAGGCAATCATAAAAAAATCCAAGCTGAAATAAAGCATGGACCTGCGTCTATATTCGTATGGGTGTCTGGAGAAGACCTGATCTCATCTGACCTGATGAAACGTTGCCACCAACTTCATAAGGCTCTGATAAATAGTAACATTCCAAGGATGACTTCCTTTCTTTCTAAGCTCGGTTGGGAAGCTGGAAAAACCTGCCTTATAAAAGAGAATGGTTTCATCAAAATGAAGATCTCCCAAGTTCAAAGACCTGAAGGAGTAACACATTTTATCTTCCCTTAGCTTTCTAATAAATTCGTTTGATTAGGGAAAGTTTAAAGTGACAGCTTTTAAAAAATCACTTTTCATTCTTTGCCTGTTCTCTTTTTCAACAACACAATCACACCCCAATTAACTAACTGTACTGCTTACAATAAAGACTAATGATCCTCCACTGGCCCCCACCTCCATTAGCAGCTTCAGAATCCCACCAGAATCCCAATTAACACATTGATTTGCTTAAAAGGAAAATACTGATCTTTGGCTGTCCATTCCACCAGCTGTGTGTTCCATCACCCAGTCTCCAGCAAGTCCATTGATTTCCTTAAAATAAAACCAGTAAATGTCCATTAATTCCCCTCCCCTAACTGCAGGGTCCCACTCTGATTCTTCTTTTTGCCAGAGTTCACTGGGACATTTCATCTAAGAAGCTTAAAGACTAATACGCTGTGTTTCTCTCCTGCTGACCCACTGGTTCATCAAACTGATTTCAACTGACTGCTAGTGTGGGACTGAAGGAAAATGCTCAGTGAGGATGTTAGCTGCATGCTGCCAGTTCCAACTTGGTGAAGCATCTAGATAAACCGGGTAAAGAAAAGGGTCATGAAAGCCTGTATGTTAAGGTTGTGTCCTCGACAATCACACTCTGATAATTAGACTTTGTAATGAGGGAGCCCTCATTATCGGAAGCTATACAAGGAGTTTGCAAATGTTATTCTTGGGGCTGGCTGGAGGTCAGGAGGGAGCACATCCCCAATGCTGACTTGCCCTGAGGCCCAGCAGAAGAGTGGCAGTTCTTGTGTGCCCAGAGGGACTCTGCTCAGGGATTCCTTGTGAGACAAAAAAGCAGAAGTTTGGTGTCCAAGAAGCTTCCTGTTTGACAATACTCATCATGCTGTGCAATACGCTGCAGAGAGAGGTCATAAATAATTAGGAATGAGTGCCCAATTTGGATAAAAGAACCAACCTGCCTGCAAGCTCTTTCAAGCACCTGCCTTCTGCCTGGGCTGCTCAGTGTTAGAAACCTCTTCAGGACATGCATGAAACAATAATGCAGATGGCTTTTTGAGTAAGCGTCACCAGGCATCTTTTGAGGTTTCATCACAATGTACAGACTTCACAGATGGAAAATACCAACTTCTGCTGGCCACCTAAGTACCTGTTTTTCACAGGCAGGCTACAGTGACAGAAGCTTGCTCTCCAATTGCTAACGCCAATACCCACAAGACTCCTGTAGTAAAAAGTGCAATAAAAACCACTGTGAAATAATAACCAAGTGATAAAATTACAAGTAGGAACACATAAAAAAAATCACATGCACTGCAGGAACAATGATAAAAGCCTGCCTCTCAACCTGTCTAATCTCACAAGCAAACCACACCCTTGGGTATTGCCAACCAGCTGCAAACAAGAGTAGGAGCAGAATAAGTGAATCCACATGAATGTGTGATGTGTAGCAACCATTCTGAATCCATATTATAGCGTTTTTCTTTTACTGCTTATATGAGGTTTCTTGGGAAAGTTTCCTCCCTGGCTGGATTTGAGAACCAGAAGTCAATGGGACATATACAGACATCTCAGGGTATTCCACAAAGTAGGCTTGACATACTATAGAGTTGCTACCGATAGCTGCATTGTGCCAGATTACTTGTGCAAGAGGCTGTGATACTTCTCTTGGGAAGGGTTAGGCTGTACTTTTTTGACATATGCTTCAGGAGACAGCTTCTGTGAAGGGGAGAGTACAGAAAGCATAGGAAGGGCCTACTTAATGGGTACAAGGAATAAATAAGTGATGGACACAAAGTATGTCCTATGGATATTATTGTAAAATACATTTTCCTCTTGCTTTTCTTGCTGACTGCCCAGTCAGAAATTAAAATCTGTGTTAATTTTCAATCAGAGTTGAGTCAGTCTTAGCATCTCGCTTTACGTCTCCTGTGTCAGTAAAACAGGTTAAGGCACAAACCGTCCAGCAGTGGTATCTTATTCTTAATGGAGTCAACAAAAAGTTTGCTAATGTGTTAGGCAAAGTCAAGATTTCACTAGCCTTATACTCCAGTCTTCCTGAATGCAAATTTATTTCCCTACAAGGTGATTTGAATAATGTTCACCTTCAGCTTTTATGGAGAGAGCACACCGGGGCAGGCCAAATCATACATGGTTATTGAATTCAAAACCAATGCTTGCATCAGTTTTATTTTGGTTTTATGGTGGGGTGTTTTACTTTCCTAGCATTTACTGGACTTCAAATGCAAACATAGAAGAAGTATATATAAAACCTGGCTGCATTCCTCTTTTCAATTAGAGAGATCATTCTACATACTGAATGAGATTAACATGCTGCAACTTGAAAATGTACGCAGCTTTTAGGTTCACTACTGGATGCCAGCATACTACTAGAGATTTGGAGATAACGACAGGGCATTAGACAGTCTCTAAATCACAGCAATTATTTTCAATGAGAATAAAATGAAGATAAAGCTGAAAATAGCATTTCACTTTCAAAAGAGTGATTACAGGGCCTAAACCCTAGACAGCAAGGTAGATGTATTTTAGCAATAGGTAAACTGAACACTAAGCAAAGCCTTGCATTTGTCATGGTTGCAGCCAAGCCCAAAACCAAGCACCCATGGCATGCACATTTTGAAACTCACCATTTTAAGGGATTAGTGGGAGGGGTATGATCCCAACCACACCGAACCAAAGGCAGCGTTTTCTTGCTTGGTGGATGAAAGTGCAGCTTCTGCTTTCTGAGTTCTTCTGTACACCCTCATCTAAAGCCTGCTTACTCACCAAAGTGCCAACTCCAATTATGAAGGCCCAGCCTACCTCAGAGTTTGCCAGCATACCTGGATCTCTGTATGCTTCCTTCTCACTCCTTTTCCCCCTCTTTAACACCAGAAAATTATTGCCAAGTGATTAGCATTTGCAGTAAGAAAGTGGTTGGGTTAAACAATTGAAGTTTTAATTCTGTTCCAAAACATGTGATCATTTGCAGAGCTTAAAGAGAATTACAAACACTAATTGAGTCTGACAGTGTGTGTGTGATGGCAGATAAGGAATATTAAAGTTATTTCACTGATAGGTGAACAAAAGTAGGTAAAAGTAATATAATTTCCCTGAGCTCACACAGAAAATCTGTTATGAGGGTGACATGAAAACTCAGTATTTCTGATTGTCTACTATGATGTCCTATGTAAGAGAAAAGCTCTCCATGAAATTGCAGTCTCTAGTTATTAATTTCTGTACTGTGAGGACTTAGGATCTTGTTTTCAAAATAACATCTGCTAAAATGCACAGGCTAATAGATACATCTGCATTCACAAGGAATAATGTAGCTCCACATTCGGATTTCCACATGCAAATCTTGAATTAGTCTTCTAACAAGTTCATTATGTGAACGATGTCTAATTTGCACATGCTGTTTTGGCAACTGTCTGTGCAATTTTCAACACGCAGAACGGCATGCCTGCCCTTTGGAAACTGAAGCTCTTTAGCAACCCTTCATGTAAAATTCTCTATTTTTCTTTCATTGAGTTAAGCTGGTCTGAGAACTGTGAGGTTTTATTGTTACTTAAAGGGAATCAATATAGAATATTACAAACAACATCCTTAAAAATGACTTAAGAGTATGATTGACTTTGAAATCACTTTAGTCTTCTAGTTTTTAAAGAGGTTTATTCTGATTAACTGACCTGAATGTTAACAGAACTGGAATTTTAATTTGTATTCAGACTGTAAGAATATCATGCACTCAGATGAGACAGTGTTGTTTAATTAGGTCTAGTAGTTAACTCAGAAGAAAGTAAATGTACTGCTAGAGGTTTGGAAGACTGCTACAGGCTCCTGGGATTTGCAGGAGTTTGGAGAAGCTTAAAAATAAGAAGTCAGTAGTTTTAGGAATTAGAAATGAGTGCTTAGAAGGTATCGGAAAGGTTCTGCAAAGTCTGTAGTCAGCATCTTTTAACCTTGTGCTTCCCATTAGCGTAATGACCTTGGAAAGACTTAAAATTTTGCAATCCAGTAAATAAAGTAAATCATCTATATGTAAGGTCTAGTTTCTGTGATTCCAAAGAAAGCCCTCAGATATGATAAATGTGGTATCTACAGTATCTTCCCAAGGATTCTTTGTGTTTCATTTATGATGCGAATGAACTGTAAGTAATGTATACACCACAGACAGCAGCCATTAACAGCAGTAGAAGGATATTAACTTCACAATTATGGTTTGAATCTTTGCAGTTTTTTCTGTAGTTGATATCATAAATTATATGTATTCTTTCAAATTACCATGCCCACATAGTTGAATACATAGTTGAGACTTTGCTTCTGGTTTCGCTGCTGTTGTTATTTGGGGGCATTTTGTTTTTAATTGAAAGAAACACCGCAAATTACAGACTGACATATTTTTGATGAAATGACAAGGCAAGCAGAAAGCCATACAGAGTTGACAAAACGAGATAGAAAAGGGGAACTATTCTTTAAAGTTATAAATGTGAAAATTGATTCAAGAACACTAGCTGGTTTCAATTTTTTATTACAATGTATTTTAAGGACACCCATGTTCTTACAAACTGGAGTTTATGTTCTGATATGAAAATATAATTAACACTTAAATTGACACTTTATGTCCTGCGGAGTGGAATTTTTCTGCTCTCAAATGCGAGCAATTTGTAAAGAGACATGGTGGCAGTAAAACATCTAAACATCTTGAATTGGAGCATCCCTACAGGAGCCACTGGCATGGGTGACTAATTTGATTTGCCCGAGTAACTCACTTTGGGCCTGCCTGCACCTGGAGAAGCAGGAACGGTTTATCCAATGGGGCCGGCTGGGAGGCTGTATGCTGCGCTCCGGGGGCTGCCACGGAAAGGGTTTGCGTGTCACCCTGCAGCAAGTCATCTGCAGATACTTTTTAAGCACCTGCATAAGGTGCTTTAGGGGCAAGGCAGGAGAGTGGTCGTGAGCAGGCTGACGTTTTTGCATGGGTAGTTTGTGTGGCTTTCCAAGTATGTAGAAGAACAAGTACTTGGTAGTACATTTTGAGTTGTCCGCTGGACTTCCCTGTCACATCAGAAGGGTATTTGGAAGTAGTCATATTTTCAAATTCCCAATTCACTTTTATTCCCTATGTTCATGTATATTCCCTGGGGTTTGCTGGCTGGCTTATGTGAAAGCCTGTGCTGCAGAAGATACTTGCTAGGCCAAAGGCTCTTTCTCAAACTGCCTGAAGTGAATGGAAAGACTCTCTGTAGCAAAGCAGCACAAAAATACCCTCCAGACACAGCTGTCATTGTTATTATAGCAATGTTGAGAAGCTCGGCTGGCTGAAGTCACCAGTGAGATGCATTTCTATAAACCACACAGCAAACATCCTCACAGCCACACCTGAATTCTATATAGAGTGTGCACAGGGAGAGCAGGGGCTTCAGCACAGCATATTATTTGTTGCAACAGTAATTCTCCAAAGCCAACACAAAATGTCTCTTTAAGAGCTAGAAAGGTCTGGAAGAGAAAAAAGTATTCTTGCTGTTGCCTGGAAAGATAACTGTAGAATCACAGAGTATGGATTTCATTGCCTTTACATTCTAACATTGCAAGCTTCATTGTCAAAATCAGTAAACACAGTGTTAAAATAAATTACACAGTGGGGCTTTTTAGATTCAGACTTGGACGATTGCACAGTAGCTTCATCTTAATACCTCTGCTTAGGCAGTAGGAGTGAAATGATACACTCTTCCCATCAAGGCAGCAAACAAAACCTCATTTTGCTCAATAGAGCAAAAAAAGAAATCAGAAGGCATTGTTCTCTGGTGGCAACAAATTTCTACCAACTCGATAGAGATGACAAACATAGGTTTCAACTGAGAAGGATGACCAAGATGACCAAGGACAGACTGTATCCCACGCACTCAGAATGAAATTAGCTGATAACCCTTCATACAACCACAGTATGCACTGCATTGGAATAGTGCTCGACTATGGTCTTCATTTCCCGTATGTTTCAGTGGGTTGCTATTAAATCCCTCCCTTCTTTACCATGTAATGACAATAATCTGATCAACATTTAAGAGTTATTCTGCCCTCACCGTACTGGAAGTACAAATGAATAGTAGCTGGTAGCACGCGGGAAGCGCAGCTAAGTGCTGAGCTTTGGAATACATCCTTCAGGGTACGCTGTGCATCGTTAGTCCTCTGGGAAGCTGAGGAGGTATAACATGTGACGTTTTTTCCTTTGCGTAAAGCGTCCCCAATAGGGCACTTTTTCAACAAAATGTCACAAAGCAGGACACCTACATGGATGACATTCTCCTCCCTAGCTTTTATCAGCCCATGTTCAGAGAATAAGTCACTGTTTTCCTTGCCTGTGCTGATGAGCAGTGTGAGAGGATGCAGCAATACATTGACTGGGAGCACAACGTGCTAGGTCCAGTTTTGGAAACTTTCAAAAAAATAGAGACAAAATCCCAGGGAAGGGACAACAGCAACTATCTGAAATTTAGATACTGTGGGTGAGAAGAAAAGATTGAAAGAATTGGATTGGTTTCATCTGGGGAAAAAGATTAAGGAAGGGCATGATAATAGCCTAGTACTATGGAGAAGGTTGATTTAAAGAGGGTGATGGTTAGTTATTTCCCTTCTCCACTGGAGGTAGGACATCAACTTCAGAAGTAATCAGCTTAATTTGCAGCAAAACCGATTGAGATTGGACATTAGGAAAAGATTTCTGCTTATTAGGAGAGCTAGGTAGTGGAACAGACTCTCTAGGTTAGTTTTAGGTCTCATTCTCTGACATGTTGTCAAGACTGTGTCACACAGACAAAGAAGACAGCAGTACAGCAGGGATAATCCAGATGCAGAAGTAACTTAAGACTGTAGAGCAGGAGAGGATGTGCAAAGTTTGCTTCAGACCTTCTTTGTGCTCTCCTTACCAGAAGAAGTGGAGGTAGTTTAGCCTAGGGAAGGTGTGTATAGCTATTCAAACATGCCCCTAACCTGACCCAGTTTCACTGAAATTTTAATTTTATTTTGCACAAAAATGGGAGGCGATAGGAAAAGTTCCATTTCTGGAATGAATTATTTCACTTTAAATTTTCTTTATCGTAACTTTTCAAAAGTCTGCATCAAAACATACATTTTGGTTTTATTGAAATTAAATTAAATGCCTGAGCAAAAATTGTATTTACCTAGTTTTCAGCGAATTTCAGGATTTTAGGTTCTCGTTCTTGTTTGGAAAAGAAGCAAACCTCAGAAGCGCTAAGCACTTTGTATCTTGGAAAATCTCTACCCTCCATAGCACTTGTGTGATCTTTGGCCTCTGGCAACTGGCAGGGCTCCTCAGGGTGCCCAGGGGAAGTACGGGAAACTGCACTGCTCAGAGCTTCCAGAGATTTGTGGGCTGGATTGGGCTTCCTGTGCTGCTGCCTTGACCTCAGCATCGCCAATGCCCGCATCTCCAGGGAACCTGTGGAAGTCAGCCTGTGAACACCTTCTGCCGTTCCTGTTTCCTCTTCCCTGGCTTGACAAAGGCTTTAATCATCCCCGTAGGTTTTGCGAGACTCTCTAGTTCATTTAGGGGGGATGAGAGAAAGGCAGAAGAATCTCAGAGGATTCTCTGCCTGAATCATGGCTAAAGTTCAAACAAACTACTTGGTGCACCGGAGTGGCCAGGCAGGTTCAGGGACTGCAGCTGCAGCTGCGTTCCTGCAAATCCTGCAGCATGAGACCTTGGTGGGCAAAAGGCGACATGCTGCTGAGCTGACTGACATTATGGTGCTTTATCCTCCAGAGCAAGCCCAGACTGGAGAGGTTCATTTAAGACATCATCAGCCATCTCCTCATGAAGTAATCGGCTAAAGAAATAAGACTGGGCAGATGAAAACCTGGGAAGGAAATAGAAGCTGGAGGAATGGAAGTTGGTGCCTGAAACAATTAAGAGTTCAGAGGTGAGTCAGAGAAAAAACAACCGCTTTTTATTAAAAAATCATTTCAATTTCATGGGCAGGCTGGAGAAGTAATTCCAGCACAGTCAGACTTCAGAGAAATGCCTCCCAGATAGCAGGGTACAGAATAGCTAAACAATACCAAGAAGACACAAGACAGAAGTATTATCATTAGAGCAAACTTCTACCATCTAGTCATGCCCAGGCTGAGGAACACTAGAAAACTGAAGTAAAATGTCCTTGGTGCAGGGAAATTTACAGGCTCTAGTGCAAAACCTCCTCTCACCAAACTCCAAAATCATATCAAGTCTAATATCTCCGGAACCAATGATGCACCAGTTTGAAGCATTACATCACCCGCACCCGGCTTCATTGGCTGGTCCTACCCTGAGGACAAGACATTCCTTCTTGCACCTTTTCAAAGCTGCTGCTTCTCAGGAATTAACTCTTTGAAGGGTGTCACCTAAGGACAAGTCTAAATTTTTGACTGATACGTACATACATACATGTATTTAATATGAGAGGTTTTGTTAGCCACAGCTTGAAACCCCAAAGGAACAGCCATGCCCCTTCAGTTCAGATTATTTCTCAACCTTCACTGCAGAAAAATGAACTATATATTTTCTGTCCTTCAGGAAAAAAAAATCAAGTTGTCAGTGATATTATAAAAAGCAGAATATGCTGAATCAAGAATACTACGCAACCTCAGTAAAAAAAGAATTTCTAAGGGAAAGAGAAGGGCTGCTGCTGCTGCTGCAGCATAACAAAAAATTCCTTTAACTGGTTAATTAGATTAATCGGTGGCATTGCAAAAAAGATGCTGCAGATGCAGGTTAGCTCTGCCTTGCTTGAATTTGTATTGCTCTATTTCAGTTTGCATCCAAAAATAGCTGATAGATCTAGACAGTGTTGCAGGAAGAAGAGTGGGGTACATCTGTGTGTGTATATATTTGGTGTGTGTGTGTTCTTTCCCCTTTCCAAATTTCCAGTTTGCCTAGTAAGTGTGGGAAATCGGTTTCATAAGATTACTGCCCAAAATCAGCTGATGAAACCCATTGCATTCTAAGTAATTTGGTTATATAACTTTTCCAAAAAAAAAAAAAAAAAACCCACAGGAAAAAAAAAACCCACACACAGAAAGATGCAAGGAAGTTTCTGGAAGATCATTTCTTGCCTAACTTTTCTTTTTTTTTTTTTTTTTCTTTCTTTCTTTTTTTTTTTTTTTCCTGAAGAAATGTTGTTCCAGGGAGTGTCTGACTAGTTCTGCAGCTTGGCAAAAAAGCCAGACGTTACCTCATAGCTGCGGCCAGACAGCCCATTTCTATGCCAGGCAACCACTGCAGAAGCACACAGCACAGGGCCCTGCTTGATTAGCACTTCTGCTGTTTCAAGAGTCCTGGAGTGTTTTGTTCAAGGTGGGCTGCTGAGTGGGGACTCGGTGTGCTTTTGTGCAAATGAACTTGCAGGCAGGGGGAGGCATGTGGGGTGCGGGGGAAATTGGGGGAAGGGAGGCAAAGGGACACAATAGGGGAAGTCTGCATTAATATTCCGCATTCATGTTATCTTTGGGAAACAGGATCTGTTTGATCTGACCTAGTCAAAAAAAAATAATAAAATGAACCCACGAAGTACCACATCCTAAAGGTCAGAGTAAAAGAAAGAGATGGGGAAACAAAGAGCTGTAATGACAGAGCAGGTCAAACTGAATTAAATGTTTAATTGTCTCCCTGGTGCCTCATCAAATAGCTGTCTTTAAAGCAAAAGGGATCTTTTCTTCCAGCAAAAAAATTACCAATTCATCAGTGAGTTGGAAGGTGACGCGTGTTTGTAAACATTACAGTCAATATAATTTTCTCATCCTCTCCCTCATTGTTGATTTACCTTGTTTAACTGTGTCATTTACCTAGTAAAGCTGTGTCTATATGCTGCATACCATAAATGCTGGGGTCCCTGCACAAAATTAGAGCTGCTCAGCATTACTCTGATGTGCTTTTTAGCAAACTACCATTGGCACAGGAGAAGGGCAAATAGGGCACAGAGCGGGCAGAGATGCTCAGCCCTGCACTACCGCACCTCCTCCTGGCAGTGTCCTAGGGTGACTTCTTGCAGCAACCGAGATGTGGTTCAGCACTCTGCGATGGAGACAGTCTGTGCAATGAGCGGGGAAAGGAGGTGGTGTGTCCGCCTGATAGCCCAAGTTCACATACTCACGTTGCATGTAGCTGTGGGAATGCTATAGGGCACTGGAGCTTCATGACCTGTCCTGATGTATTGCCTCTGTGCTTGTAAATGATGGCAGAAATTTCTGTTTGGAAGAGAAAAAACACATTTTCATAATTTTATTTCATTGGGTGACAAGATAACTACTAACACACTCACCCCTCTATCTGAGAGTACTGCATGAATGTCAGCAAATTTGATATCAGAAAATGTATGGGTTTGGATTATCTTTAGTAGCCAATTTTCCAGATGAGAAAAGTTATAGATAAAGAGGTAAAATTAATTGAGTTTGGTCGTATATAAAATCAGTGGCAGCATCAAACCCTTAACAGCTCTTGACTCTGAGTCTTATATTTGACCCCTAATGCAAGATGTGCACCCATGGGAAACACGAATCTGTCCTTATTCAGGACAACTTCTCCTGAAACTTCTTCCAAGCTTTTTATTTATTTATTTATTTGGGGGGGCTTACAAAGAAAAGCAGATTCCCAGATTTTTAGGAACATCAACTGAAAGTTGGAAGCGGAATGAGAGGGACAAAAATGTTATGCTAATGGATTTAGGGTAAAAGTGGGTTCCATCTAACCCAGTTAAGACCAAGTCCAACTGCTGTATTATAAGGCCCAACAAAATGTGTCAACACCAGGGATGGGGAAACCTCAAAGGGAGCTTTTCCAAGATGTTTAAGAGATGTGCCCTGGATCTTCCCAGCTTTACACAAGTGGGCTAAGAGGCTGGTAATTCCAGTCCTCTCTCCAGTTAGAGCACTGGAGTACAGTTGCTCCGGCCAAGTCCTTCTGCTCAGGATGTCACAGAGATCTTCTGGAGGGCTGTGCTCTAGAGGTGTCACCTAGGTCGTGTGCTTATTAGAAATGTCACAAGCTCGTGGGGGCCAGAAGAGAAGGAAATGAAGATTCCACCGCTACCTGCAGTTCAGTCATCACACAGATGTGCAGCTACTGGGCTTTGGGTCTGTGCTGTGGTCGTAGGCAGCCTGACAGGTTCAGGTGTGGCCCAGTTTGCAAAACCAGCACCGATTATAGCTGGGAAACTGGAAGAGCCCATGAGACAGAGGAGAATGGTGGACACTCTCTGCATTTGGTCTTCTCAGGGATTTCCCAGAGCTGTATGTTACTGGCTCTCAGATCACGGCCTGGCTCAGAACAATTTGGCTGCTTGGCTGGATGTATGTAGGGTAGCATGGTAGTGGTGTTTGTCGGTGTGAGTGTCTGTATCAGTAGTAACCACAGTATTAACAGAGCTTTCCTATGGTGCAGAATCCAGCTGATTCCCTGGATTCCAGGAAGCCCCATGGGGCTATGTGGAGACTCCAGTCACAGTGCTGCAAAAGAGGAAAAGAAGGAAATTGCTTTTCTCTTCCTTTTTGGCAAATAAGAAGTTGGAGCAGTGAGCAGGGTGGGTTGCTGGGTGCTGTGACCAGTGCTGGCTATATCCCTCTGCATCCCTCCCAAGCTCTTCTCCAGACCACTTACACAAATGCATTTAACTCCCATTTTACAGTCACCATAGGACCAAAACATTTGGGGGCCAAATTTCCTTTTGCGTAGTTAAGTTTAGTGTAGACTAACTTTCCTCAAACTTTGGTCTGGTGCTTAAGAACACACTAGTAACCCTTGGCACATGGGAGCAAATCCTAAGCTACTCCTAACCCCTCTGACTTTTTCCCCAGTGTGAGGGGACTTGCTGTTTACAGTTTCTCATATCGGTCATGAACAAAAGAATATGGGTGTCCCAGCTTCCAGGGATGTTCTGAACATCATTTGGGAAGCCCTGGCCTTTGAGTTGTTCATGAACTCCTCATTTGGCTACTTTAGAAAATCTTGTTTCAGGACAGCCTATGTGGAGCTCCTGGCAGGCTAAACACAGGAGAGCATTTCAGAGCTCACACCAAGTCTGCAGCATCCTTGCACAGATTTAGTATCGGAGATGAGAAGGCATTTGGTCACACCGCTCCATGGGGCACATGCGAGTGATCTGCGAGGTGGTTGGGGTACGGCAGGGGAGAGCTCACGGCTTTGCTCAAAGCTGTGTCAGCCCCCGTAGGACTGCGAGTACCTGAAACAGCTGCAGAGACCTGGCTGGGCAGAAGAACCTCATGAGCTACTAGTCACTCTCCCACTGCAGCAGACACATGTGCTAAGAAAATGCATTTGGAGGAATTTAGGGCATTGGAGGTCAAGGTACGCAGTGAAAACCTCAAGGACGGTGTCAGCTGCAAGCACAAGGTTCATCTTACCAGCCTACAGCACAACACAGATGGAAGTGGGAAAAACTGGTTAAATATATTTATACAATGAAGTGGAAGAAGTGCACTAAAAGGTAGAAATCCTTGACTCTAACCAGATCCTCCCTTCCAGACAAAATGGAAGCAGTTGTTGGAGACATGCCGGGTGATGGACAGAAATAAGAACCAGCCCTGCTTACCCTGGTCAGGAACAGCAAAGCCATGAGTCCCAGATGTGGTCAGGAAGAGGTTATATTTGTACAGGGAACAGGAGGAGGAGGAGGACGCTTATTGTTGTGTCTTGGTGTGGATGCTAGGAGTTCAGCTGTATGCGTAGGCATTGCCCATTGGGAAATAGGTATAGATGGAGCTGCAGTTTCCTTAGAAGATAACAGAGGTATTAACATTAAAGAGTAGAGATTGTTTAGATTGTTTGGGGAGGAAGAGAAGGGAATGAGAGAAGAGAGAGCTATTTGAGAAGGAAAAGGATTTATTAGCCTTTGAAAGTGGGGATCTGAGAGAGGCTGGAATGGGGCTGCTATGTCATTATGGGTTGCAGTTGGAGATGTTTCAGAGAGTAAACTAGTAATAGAAATATTTTATAGGCCACCTGACCAGAAAGAACAACTGGACTGTGAAATGACTGTGCAAATAAAACAGGCATGTAAAAAGGAGAGAGTGTAGGAACTGAAGATTTTAACTACCCAGGCATAGACTGGAATACATTAAGGGAAGGAAAATAAGGCTGGAGGTATGTTTGCAGATCAGACGCAGGCCTGCTTTCTAATTCAGTCTGAGCATCAACTGCAGAGCCTGGGCATTACAAAGGGACTGCATGAGGGCATCACAACAGGGGAGAGCCCTGGGGAGGCAGCTTTGACAGGCTCTGGGGGAAAAAAGATTTTTAAAGATGGATCGTGAAGCAAAGGATAAAGAAAAAAACCAACCAAAGCAAAACAAAGAAATAGTGGGTTTGGTCTGAGTGGCCTTAGAGCTTGAATTTCAAGTATTCCAGTTTTACTGGGCTCACAGTTCCACAGAAGCAATCAGTGGTGTGCCTCCAAGTGTCAAATCATGGCTCACTAATGAATTAAATCCTGTAGTAACCCAGCTTTAACCCAGGTGAAGGTCTGTCTGCCATTAGTTAGGCCTGGGGAAATCGGGCCTATAATGAAATCCTGGCCCCACTGACACCAGTGGTAAAAGTCAGACTTAATTTAACGAGGCCAAGACTTCATGCCTGATGCTCATAATCCCCTTGGGCAGGAGGATGATTAGGGGAAGTGGGAGGACAAAGCTGGTGTGAGGAGCTGGGGAGACTGCCCAGTGGGAAGAAGTTCTAGGATTTCATCGCCTGCCATGCTCGCCTCTTAAAGAGTCATCTTGCAGTGAGAGACCCACCATTAAAGGTAATGATTTCAGACCACTAAGGGCAAAGCTTGAGACTGTTAGTGTCTGCATCTCTGAGAGCACAACCAAGAGGACTTGGCAAAGGTTCGCTCACCAAAAATGGCTTGGGTGGCCCTGTTCCAGATCCTCCATGCATTTCTGGAGATGCAACTGTCTCTGCAAAAATGAGCAATTGAGTCTGGAGTCAGCTGGTGCCTACAGACTGTGCTGCTGAAGGGTCTTCCTCCTTGCTAGAGACCTCTGAAGTAACTTTGTCGGGACACGGGTGCCTCCAAAGCTTCCGTACTGCAGCCCGTGTGACCTGCTTCTGTTTGTAACTTAGAACTATTGCACCACCCTGAAAGCATATGGGTGTCTGGGGGTTTTTTTCATAACTTTGTGGACTCCTGCCTTGCTAATTCTTTTTGCTAGCTGACTCAAAGGTACTGTTACCAGTTACATATGAATATGACTGATTTTTTAATTTACCTTTTTTTTTAAATCAGGGAAAAATAGATCTCTTCTAGGCAGGGTACTGCGTATGTACCTGTATAAAATGGTCAAGGAATAGCTAATTTTTGAGCATTGTAGCTGTCATGAATCATCCACTGTTTTCTTATAGCCCATATGCTTGACTTCACCTCATATTTCCTATCTGGTGAAAAAAATAAAGATAAAGAGCATGGTAGGGAGATTTGTGAGGTTTTGGGAACTTGTAGATGGGTCTGAACTAGCTGTAGGTATGACACATAGTAAGATATGAATTTTACTACAATTGTAGAGCTACGGCCAAAAAAATAGCCTTCTCATTTTATTCCTTCATGTTAAAGTAAAAAAAAAAAACCAACATATATATGTGTGTGCTTAGGGGAAGCAGAAGGAAGAGGTTGTAAAGAATGAAAAGAAAACTCAAACTCTGGGTACCTACAGGTGCCAATGAATCACAGATGCCTTAGTCACCATTACTGGCTGCATGAATCAATAGAAGACTGACTATTAAACAAAGATTCAGTCTTTGTATAAAATATTAACTGATAACCTGTCTGTATTCAGTGAATATCTCATGAAAGACTCAGTCTGAGACCTCCAAAGGGAGACAGCTCTGTGCACAATCATTTAGCAGGAGAAGCATTTTAAGAGTCTTTATTGAAAACAAAAAAAAACCCCAAAACAAAAAACCCAAACGAACCTCCCTCTGCTATTATTACAGACATAATTTAAGTTTTTAATTGAATGAGAATGAACACTCCAGTAAAATTATTTGGAGCACAAAGGCTACCAGAGAGAAGAAAGGTAATTATATTTGTGTTGCAAATGTTTGCTTAGCAAGATGAAGCTCGCTGTGACAGGGCCCCAAACTTCCAGGGAAGCTGCGGGTTGTGAGTGATTCAGGTTGCAGGACAGGGGGTGAAAGCAGACCCAGTGCTGTGTGCCGGGCAGCTCGGCATAGGGCTGCAGCCAGAAACCCCGTCCTGCGTGGGCAAGCGCTGCCCAAGCCCCCAGGCCTCAGTGCAGCTCTGAACAACAGCAACCGTCAATCCAAAAGCAGCAATTTGCAAACTATGTGGGTTCATATTTGTGCCTAGCAATGGACGCTCCTAGTGTCCAGAGCCAAGGACACATCCATTGTGACTACTACTTGCAAAAATGTTGAATTGACTTGAATGGGAACACACCTTCCCTCCCTTCCTGTCTCTCCCAGACTTTTCAGTTTGGCAGACAAAAGTTCTGTGTGTGTCCCCCAAATACCACTGAAAAGAGTGACTATTCAAACAGACTTTCTTTCAGTTGGTAGTATTTTTTGGAGGTGAGGAGATATGCATTTGTTCATTAAAACTGAGATTTTTTTCAAGAACAAACACGATCTGTGACAATTGACACCGAGTTGCTAATCCATTTTTCCACCTCCTTGTCCTTTAACGTTTAGTGGAGAGTTTTCACCCATTCTCAAGAAAGCCTACTCATTAGATGAATCTTCTAGCAGAACTGGCAGAGTGTAATAAAGAGATTTTTAATCCCTTTTTACTCCAAACAACATATGGGCAACACATATTTTCAGTTTGATTCACCTGGAGTTGTTGAGGGGGGGTTGTGTCTTAAGAATCTGGTTGCATATCTCAAACCTAATCGGAGGATTTTAAGCAGCAGCCCATCTCCTGGTTCCTAAAATGTAATTTGTGACAATGCTTTCGAGATGCTTAAACTGCCTGAAAGGCTCCTGACTGCCAGCTCATAGTCAGAGAGAAAGGCAGCCCTTATTTGGCTGGCATGGGGGGACAGTGCCGTTGTGCGTGGCACGACGCAGGGACGAGCGCTGTGCCGGCTGGTGCTCGCTGAGACCTAAATCCAATTTGGCCTCTGCTGTCTGCAAAGCTGCGCCTGCTCCTCCTGCAGCAGGAGCCACTGGGATGCTGCAGTCTGTGAGAGGGCTGGGATTTGTTCTGCAAGAGCCAAGCGTCGATCTGTACTGCTGATGCTTAGGATAATTAAACAATAGAAGCAAAATGATTAATAAGGTTCTTTTCTAAGACGTGGAGAAGGCTGAAGGCCTGGAGAGGGGCCACTGAATTTGACTAAATAAACTTAGCAGGATAGGAAGATTTTCAGCAATTATTGGCTCATTTTTTCCTCAGGCTTTCTAACCCGTCACTTTAACTTATTGGCTTAAGACACTCCTTACACCCACATCACATTTTGCCTTGGGCCATTCTGCTGCTTTTGACAGCTGTCTAGGGCAAAAGGAAATCACCCGGCCACAAACGTTTGCTCATAACTTCGTAACAGGGGGATCTGAAGAAGTGAAAACCTTGGAGGTTCAGACCCTGCTTTAAAAAGCAAGATAGCCTGAAAACCAGGCACTGCCCTCTGCCACCCTGGCTGTATATGCAGTTGGGCTGCTGTGTACACACGTTAGTAGCAATCAGCAACATGAAAATGGTTACCTGAATCGCTGAAGTCATGGTGATCATTAGAAGCCACTCGGTGCTGCTGTTTTGTAGGTGGGTGGCAGAGCAGATCCGTGGGGAAGCGCTGGGCTGTGGCTGGCGTGGCGGGACCTCTGCGGGGTGGGTGGCAGTGTCTGGGGACAGGTCAAGAGTGACGGGGCGCGTGGGCAGAACGCTTTGCCCTCTGGCAGTGCCGGGTGGGCAGGACGGCCTCGGTAGGGTGATTAGTGTTCAAGCTAAATCATGTTCAGCACTGCTCTGGCTGCTGACCATCCTAGCGTAGGGAAAAGGGAAAGATGCCTTTGAGCCCACCCAGCCCTCCTGGACTGTACCAGAAGATGCAGAGCCGTGGTCATACACCTCGCCACAGAAGCAAGTCTTCCTTGTGCAGGCTGCTTGGTTGTCTTCATTGTGCACATGAGCGGGCTTCATCAGTGGCTGTGAATGTGTCTCCTGTGCCGTGAAGCGTGTTTGTGTTAGCCACGCCAATGGCAACTGCTCTCATGGTACATTTTTGATGCCTAGTGGAGATTTAGGTTGTTGGAGGTTTCAGTACAGCGTCACCTTTATACTGTAGATGATTAGTGTTTGCTGCGCTGCACATCTGAAACACGCTGAGTAAAGGGAGTCTGGGAGGGAGTGACATTAAAGGGTCTGGGAACAGACACACGTCCTGACACTGTGCTTGCGGACATTACAGTTCAGTGATGTTCAACTTGTGCTCCATTGTCTGCAGATGGTCCCCGCAACAGGTGGATCAAGCAATGACTAGGAAATAATAAAAATCTGCTCTGTCTTCCCACACAGACAAGCTAGCAAACAAACTTTGGGAAAAGAAATGCAAATTAATGAGCAGTCAGTGTTTAGGGTCTTTTGTTTTCTCTGCAAATGGGTGCGAAGGAGTCCTGGGATTGCTTTGGGAAGGTCAGGGGTCCTTTAAATATCAAAAGCTTGAGGGGTCCAGCTGGTTCTCACTCAGATGTCCCTGTCTGAAGACAAGGCAGACAATGAGCTGCCTTTTAATTTCTTCATGTGTTATTTAGACCTCTTCGTCCTTTGAATCTCTTTAGAAAAATGTACATTCAGTCATTCTTCCACGCCTCTCTCTCCTTCCACAGAGAGGAGGAATGGGGAGGTAGGTGGTTGTGGTTTTAGTGTGTGACTCTGCCTGTCTGAACTAGTAAGAGATTAAGCAACTTGCCCAAGGTCACAAATAATTCAGTGACTTTCCCTGATGATTTTCAATACATTATGTGCTCCAGCACAAGTCCTCTTTGGAGAGTTTGTATTTCAGTTTTACTGTGGCTACCTGTATATGATGACTTTCCCTTTTTTGTACAATTACCAGTGCTCTGCCTGAAAGCCCAGTTTGAAGGAAAGTTGGTATATTGTTCTGGGAATAAATCTGTCTGCAAAGTTGATAATGGTTGAGGACCTGGGCCTTTCTGTCTTCGCTCCTCTTTCTCCAAACTTTGGTTGGAAAATCTTGAAGGGATGTTCTTGGGACTCTGAAATGTACTGCCCAGTTCTGATTTCAGCCTGCAGCTATCACATCTGGCTGTAAGCTCAGCTGCACGCATCCTGACCCTCTTGCTAGCTGTGTGGTCAAACTCTCAAATCTTGCTGGAAGACCTGTTGGAGGTTCACGGTGCTGCTCCATGGTGCACCCAACAGGGACAGAACAAAACTGCAAAGCAGTAGCTACTGGCTGTTAAAAAGCATACTTAAAAAATTAATTACTTCTGAAAAGAGTAGTGTCACTGGCTAGACATGCAAATCTCACTGCAAGCCAAGAAATTCAGGTTTCCAGGAGGACCCCTGTTGGGTGCACTTAGAGTGGAGTGAGAGGGTGGGATCCCAGTAAGGCGGGTATTGGGTGCCGTACCTGTCCCGATTAGATCACCCTCTCCAAACTGCCTTCCTTCCCTAGCAGTCTGTCTGTCCGTCCGTCTGCCTTCCATTGCTGTCCTTATCTGATGGTCGAAGTCACTTACTCTTATTTACATTGCCCACAGGGCATGTTGGATTGGAGCACATTTCCTCTCTTGTTACAGTTGATGAATGCAGCCCTATTAAAATATCATCTCATCCTCACACTAGATTGCAGTCTAAGATAATATGTGTTTTTTCTATATCGTTTATACAAGAAAGATTATGTTAAATGCCAGACCCAGTAAATATTTCAAGATCCGCTGCATTGCTGAGAACAGTTTCTCCCCGGGCATATGTTTCAGAGCCAAAGAAAACACTTTAAAAATTTCCTTCCTGTTTAATTTTTTTTTTAAAGGGCATTTTCCCTATATCTCTTACTGAAATGACAAGTTGTCATGTTCCATGATCTTATTACAGTTGCAGATGTAACTCAGCAGGGAATCTGCCCGAGTTTACATTTAAAATCATAAGACCCTGATTCTGATCTTTTTTTTTTATTATTGGTTTAAATCTTTCTGTGGTGTAGGACTTCCAGCTTTACCTCACTGTAACCAAGATCAGAATTGCTCCTAACCGTAACAACACTTAACTCCTGTGTAGTACTTTACACTTCCCAGGCTCTATATTCATCAATTAATTAATCCCCAAAGCAGTATTACATTCCTACTAGGAAAATGGGAAACCAAAGCACGTGGGTGAGAAGAACTTGCCAAAAGGCAGAGGGGATAGAGCTGGTGCTGACACCATCAACGCAGGAGCCTGGGTCCTTCCCTGATTCTCCCCAGCTGCCCTCTCCTGACTGCACCCTGATCACACAAAACATCACCTGGAGGGTCCTGGAAAGATCCCACAGTGTGATCTGGGTTCCTCTGGATTTTGGGGAGTAGGTAATGGTTTAGAAAAACAACAAAGCTTGGAAAATGACCTGTCTCTAGAAGAGCTTGTAAGGTGTGTTGCGGAGGCCTGCCAGTGCATATGCATTGCTGAGCTTTTATCAGGAGGGGGCCAGAGGTATGGCCAGGCACTAGAAGTAAAACCTCAGACCACTGAAACCGTCCCTGAGAGAGAGATCTGGAAAAGCACATTTAGGAGTAGCCATATGTCTGAAGAGCTTACAGATCTGTACACCTAATGCAAGCAAAGGTGATGGCCTTTAACCTCAATGGAACCAGATTTGTCCTATGTTTCAAGCATTTGCTCCGTGCTCCAAAGACCTCACTGTCCTGGGCTGATGTTAAGCAAGGTTAACGACAGTGATGAGCGAAACAGCTGGGGGAAGAAGAGAATGGTCCCAGTTCCATTCCCAATATCTTTTTGCAGTTCATTCTCTTTTAAGTCCTTAGTGGACAGATAGTCCTTCCTAGTGTGCCTGTGCCGGGAAATTTGATTGCATAGTTGTGTCACAGTAACTGCTCTGTGCAAGCTGCACCGGGACAAATCCCTGCATGGGTTCTGCAATAAAAGCCATGGCTGCACAGAGACATGCTTCCAGAATAAGATAAATTTTATTCCAGAATAATATCCAGGCAAGATATTTTACTGGCCTATCTATAGGGATTAATTATTCTAGTACAGCTTTTCTGGGAAGGTATTTCCCTGCAGACAAGCCCATGGAGGGTAGAGGGGAAATGTGAGCTTGTTGAGGGATTAGGCAGAAGGGTGGGATGTTTAAAGGTTCAGCTAAGCTTCAAATAAATGAATTGAAACCTTTGGGGGTTTCCCCATTGCTTCTCATGGAGATCAGATCACTTTTATCAGAGAGAAGAAAAAGGACTGAGATGCAAATTTTTTCTTACTAAGTTGGTTAGTTGGAGAGGGAAAAGGAGAGACTTGACTTCAAGAGGAAAAGCAGGTTACATGGACTTTAGATTATGTGATTTTGGAAGGTGTGAGTCATTAGGAAAG
Organism: Elanus axillaris; assembly: GCA_026212715.1. Classification (NCBI taxonomy): domain Eukaryota; kingdom Metazoa; phylum Chordata; class Aves; order Accipitriformes; family Accipitridae; genus Elanus; species Elanus axillaris. Next base: position 26,263,740 of record JANZLQ010000009.1, on the reverse strand, counting down.
AAGAGGGGGGGAAAAATCATTTTCTCTGGTCGCTATGCAGTAATGCAGAACAGTTGTTCCTGTGTTTATTTCTTTGTTTTCCAGCATGGAGATTGTTGGCATGCACCATTGTGAGATAGGGATTGTGCAAACTCAAACAGAAAAGCAAGTATTCACCAATACAATAGCAGCTGATGCCAACTGTAACACCTGATGCAAATATGTTAAACAGAGAAGGGGGGATCATTAAATGAAACAACTATTCTTTTAAATTTCATTTCCGGAAGAGTTTTTTATTTGGTTGGGGTTTTTTTAAGAGTAACTGGAACAACTGGACTGGAAGTGCACACCAAGTAAGGGCAGAGAGAAGAAATCTTTGACTTCTCCTTCTGTATTACAGAGTCTGAAAACAGCGAATAGTACTTCATTAAAAATAGGAGCAGCAGGAAATTGAATGGTTTATTCTTCTTACACTGTATTAGTATTTTGAATCAATATTTCATTAATATAATTCACTTATATGCCTTTCTACTTTTTCTTAAGAAAAATTGAAAATTGAATACAAGCAAAACCAGCTGTTGTTTGTGTTCCTCCTGAAGGTCCTTTCTCCTGTGGGTGTTTGTCCCTTTCCCCCATTTTATTTTCTTTTTAAACCCTGAGGTTGATGAAAGTCAGATTATTATTGAATTGTTTATATTGCTGCCTACACTAAAATCAGCCCTTTTCAAGGAAATTAACTTAAAAGCAGCCAAGTCTGCTGACATGGTATCGTCTGTTGAAAATGCCTCTGGTCATGGCTGCTTTTCTCAGATTGGTTACAGGTACATGAATCATTGCAGCATTTTTCTCTTGCTTTCTCTGACCTTGCTTTTTTTTTGTTTGTTTGTCTTTTGGGTTTCTTGAGCAGATTCATAGAGCAGAGTCACGCAGGAGATGTCACAGCATTAACCTGGGCTGCCAAGCAGCTCTTGGTTACACACCTTGTACACAGAGCGCTCAGTGCCACGGCTGCTCCAGGCCCCGTTAAGAGTTCATATTCCTGTGATTGCTGTTACTGCTCTTAGAGCAGCTCTGTGGCCTCTGGCCTGCGTGCCGTGGGAAGCTGCAAGCTCGCCAAAGCCGGAGCAACCTCAGCACTGGTCTCTGCTGTACAGTAGCTAGGGCTTTAGCCTGAGCATCCTGACTAACAGTGCCGGGGCAAATCCCTGCTCGGGTTATTGCGTCCTTGGTCTTTCTCTGTTTACTTCTGTGTATGAGGGCACTCTGCACAAAGGCAATTAAAGCTCACCAGACTGAGACGTGTTTTGCTCGAGGACCCGAATGCAGCAGTTGTCCTCCCACCTGGCCCACCTCTCCCTTGTGGCTTGGCTTCCCATGGTTTCCTCCCTGGGGAAAGCAGCTGCTGTGCAGACATGGGGCTTGTCCTGACCCTGGGTGAGGAGAAAGCCGAGAGCTCAACTGAGAGCTCAACTGAGAGCTCTCAAAGGCTTCTGGGTTCACCTGTGCAGATACAAAGTACACAGCAGGAGAACATCTGCCTACGGGGAGTAGTGTGGAGGACTTGTAACGCTTGAATCATTTTTGCCTGCTCCTGTGGTGCAAAATGGACAGAACCCAACCCAGCACATAGCAAAGTCAGATGCTGGATTCTTACCACTGACTACGGTTCTTTCCCATCCTGGAGGAATCCTTTGCTCTGGGGATGGTAGGGCAGCAGCGCAGCGCCCAGGCACACCGTGTGCTGGGAAGGACCTCTGTGTGCAGTGTGTGCCTTGGCAGTGCCCCATGTTCGGAGGCTTTGGACCCAGTGTGTTTGTCTGTCCCTGGTCTCATGAGGGACAGGAGTGGAGCTCAGATCCAAATACAGATACTAGTCTCCTGTATAAAGAAAAAAGTGGGGCTTGGGGAAATTTCTCTTTTTGCATATCTAGTCCCAGCCTTGAACTGTCCCTCCCCATCCCACAGAGTTACCATCTCCCCTAGCATGGATGTATTTGTTTTTCACGGGTCCTTCGATAACTGTATTTCTTCTCTCCCCAAAGTTTAACTCTTCTACAACAGAGGCTGAAATGTGTTTTCTCTATGTTCATGGCTAGCCTAGCAAAGCCATTCAGACAGGCTAAGAAAAGCCAGCCAAGCAGGTCAGAGAAAAGAAAGCCTTCATGTGCTTTGTGGATTCCTCTCATGGTTGGTGAAACTGGCAGAGCAGGAAAAAAAATGTGTTTGTCTGTGTGTGTGTATGTGGAAATCTTTGTAGCTCCAGTCTAGACCTTCCCTGCTGTTCAGGGAATGAGGGAAACTGCAGCTGAAGCAGCAAGGCTGGGTGAAATCATAATAGTCCCATTGACATCAGCCTGCGCTCAGCAGACGTGCAGACCCAACACCCCGTCAGGGAAAATGTCCCACACTCGCGCTGACACTCTGTTGTGACTGAGGGACCCTGGCTAGCACCAGTTGTGCTGCTTTCTCGTGCAACAGCTGAAATACCAACCAGGACACTTCCTCTGAGCTTTAAGTAGATCCAGGAGAGCTGTCAATCAGATGTTGCATAAGTAAACAGCACTTCAGCACCCCATTTATACAGGAACGTGTATGAGATGTGATGAGAGTAGCTTTTCCTTCCATAGTGCCATCAGTGCTCTCCACTTCTAATGTGAGAAAATCACATACGCCACCCTGGAGACTGAAACACGTTGAGGTTGGCCAAAGACAGTGTGTTGAGCCATATGTTGACCCAAATCATCAGGAGATTCTGTGGGTTTTGTGTCCCAGCTTTGTTGCGTTCAGGCCCTCCCTTGTGTTTGTCAGGCTTCCAGGGACTGATGTCTGGCGTTCCCACCCTGTCTGCCACCCAGTCCCAGGGAGCTTGTTTCTGGAAGAGGAGCCTTTGATTTTTCATTTTGAAATAACTTTGGGGGTTGAAATTTCTTTCCTGGGTGTTTTTTAAGATTTCAGATGAAAAGAAGAAAAAGGCTGTATCCAAACTGAAACCTTTTATGTTGAGGGCAAATGAAATATTTCCCTTTTTTCTCCTCCCAGCCCCCCTTCCTTTTTCCTAATTTGATAATGGTTTAAAACACAAACTGGAGTCAACCAGAAATGACACTACAGTACTATAATCCTCTTTTTCCTTCCTTTCCTTGGCACTGACACATTGCACTGCCTGCATCCTGACTTCCCCAGAAGACGCTTCCTGGGAGCCTCTTTTTCCTTGGAACTCCAACTCCAGCTCCCCAGGTTGTTCCTCTATGTACCAGATTAATGACATCAACTCCACCAGTCTGTATTTGCGGCTGCAAAAATAGCAAGGTGGTGACTCAAAATGAAAAGTGCTTTCCAAGTGGTTATGTTGTATTTAGTATATTAACCACCACCCCTCAGAGGAGGCGGATGAATGTGGAGGAGGAAGAGGTTGTTTTGGAGATTTTGTGTGAAACTTCTTTTGACTGACAGCATTCTGTGACAGTTCCCCAAAGCAGTGCTTTTTACTGGCTCCTGAATTCACTTATCTTTTGGCAAATCTCCTCCCCAGCCTGCTGCCTCTCCTCCTTGGGATACTGAGATGTTGTAAAGAAACAACAAAAGAAACACCTGGCACGCTACCCCCGTGGCACAGGGACACAGGATGAACGCAGCTCAAGAGTCCGTTCTCAGCAGATGGTCTTGTAGTGGAGCGACGGCTCCTACAGCCTTCAGTGTCATTTTGGCCCTGGTGACCTGAATTTTGGTCATGTGTCCCTGATTTTCTGAGCTGCTGCTGACTTTTAAGACCTACTGCATGGCTAACTGATGGAAAATAAAACCTTTATAAGCACTACCGGCAGCAAGTGTGGGGGAGGATCTTATTATGAAAGCCATATATGGCACGCTGGCCTATGCTATAACTGTGTATTTCAATTGTGCTCTGCAAACTTTGCCCCTGCAGACTGATGGAAAAAGGCTAGATGGAGCATGGATTCATTTTCTAAAGGAAATGAGGATATAAATTCGTTTAAGAAATGACATGCCAATTTTTCTTGCTCTGTTTTCCTCTCATAATAAACGGTACAGCTGCCAGGAATTTTTGTGAAAATAACACTTGCTTTCTTCCCCCCCCCCTTTGTTTTTTTTTTTAATCCTGCTCAAATGTTGTAAAAGACCCAGAGCCAGATATATCATATTCAAGATCTCAGCAGAGGTAAACCGCACTAAACAAATTAAGAACTGTCCCTGTCCCCATTGACTGCTGACAATGATAGCAACATAGGCTGTAACATTACTTCCTCAAAACTTAGAGAAAATATATAACCCATTTACTTAATGGACTGAGCTATAATGTCATCAGTTAAGTGAATTCCGTGAATAAAGAACAAGATGAAGTAATTGCTTCCAAAACATTTCTGGAATGAAGTAAAGCTTCACAGTGATTGGTCTCCTGGGGTCCCATTGATAAACTCTTTTGAGCAAAGTTTGTTCTTCTGTGATGCAGAGATCCTTTTCCAGGTGTTATTAAGGACTTAATTCACTAGCCGGTGTTAAAGGGGGCAGCTTGATCTAACCCCACTGTGACTGTGTTTGTGGATTGCCATCTTGGTTTGGTTTGAAACATAGCAGCTGGAATAAGAGCCCCCTCTAACCACACTGATTAAAATTGTTACAGAGGCATAGTGCCAAGTGCTGTTAAGCTTGTAAGGGGGTATAATAAAGTCTTAATGCCTCCGAAATACACTGGTCTAATGATCTAAGCACAACTCCAGAAGTCAGGCCACTTGACCTGTGTCCCATGAGCACTGTGCAGAGCTGGGAGGTCGTTACTGGTGTGTGTAGCCCATGCTGGGTGGTGCAGCCGGAGGTGCATGTACCCTCATGGGGTTGGCACTCGTGGCAGTGCAGACCAGCACTGGAAGAGCCAGGAACCACTGCCACCATAGAAAAGTGGCTGTTGTGCCACTAGAATCCAAGCCCCTGCCTCCGTGTGGACACAGGGGCTGCTGGATTCAGCCCGTAACGCAGAGGTGTGCTGTGCGCTATGGCCGTGGCTTTGAACACCAGCCCCATGCCTCCGGCTCTTCACTTTGTCTCCAGTTCCCCAAGTGGCCAAATTCTGGGGGAAGACAATCTGAAGTGTGCAAACTGGCATGCACATACTGTAATTCAGCTGTACTTCTGGAGGTGCTGAGCACCTGTAGATCCTATGTACAGCAGTTATAAACACAGCCAAGAAATGACATGGAAAGCTGGGGTGTGCGTCCCAGCTGAGACAGTTTCAAAACAAATGAAGAAGCTCTATGGGTCTAATGTTGCAATCAACACCCCTTGACTGCTGTGGGAGACCAGCAGAAGCAAGGTCTGCAGCATTTGCAGCTTACCTTTCACTTGGCTTTGGCTTTTTTTCTTAAAAGGCAAATAAAACTGGAGAGAAAAGGCTAGTATGCCATCCCACAGCAAAAGCAGAGAATGAAAGGCTTACCTGTCACCGAGTAGCTTGGTGATCTGTCTGTAGAGACCCTCTCTTTGCTTCAGGATTTCAGGGGTGTTGAGCCTCTGAGGTCTAGGGATTTTTTTGATAATGAAAAGAAACAACTGTTGGAAATGCCATTTTTGTAGTCCACAGGATAGAAGACTTGTTTTCCTGAATCTTTGCAGCTTTTACTGGTAACCTGTGACAAAATCAGAAGACTAGGTTGGAAGGGACATCTGGGGGTGATCTAATCTGACTGTCTGCTCAGGGAAGGGCTATTTTCAAAATCAGATCAGGTCATATAAAATAATCAGTTTAGCCCTTCATTATAATTTTTAGAGATTTCTGCCTCTGTAGCCACACAAAGAGCTAATCTGGCATTTGGCACAAGGAATTAGGCAGGAATTTCCAGCTCCAGAGCAAAAGGAAGACAGAGGCAAGAAACTCTTGAGGTAGGTCAGCTGTGGGCAGAGTAGCTCATTTCTTTGTCTGTGGCAGATCCGTTTGGCAAGCTTCCCACTCCTGATTCCCATCTTCCCTCCTGTCCCCGCTGCCTGGCTGATGAAGGTTGTGGGACCCTCACGGTTGTGCAGTGTGAAACGAAATGGTTGTGTGCCTGGGCTCCTGGGGTCAAAAACCTTGGGGAGCAAGGGCAAGAATGGGAATGATAATTGTTCACCAACTGCGCTGACAAAGCAAAATTAGCAGCCTTCCCTTGTTCCTAACTCTCCTTCCTTATCCTTTGCACAATGCGCCTATCTGCCCTTCTCATGATTTTTTTATTTCCCTCAGCAATACTATTTGCACAATTTATTTTTTTTCCCCTGCATTCTTATTTTTGTGGCTGCTTCACTTTGGCTGAGATGTTTAGTTCTTTCCATCTGACTTAGAGGTTTCTGATCTTACAATTACTCTGGAAAAATTTAAGTGCTTAATGAACATGCAGCTACTGAAAGGGAAGAGAAAAAGGAAATACACAATCACATTCTTTTTGTTTGACAGAGAGGAGAGCCCTGTGGTACAAAATGTGCAAAAACGGGTTTCATCAAGAGATCTGGATTCTCTTCCCATCCCACTGCCTTGTGTGATTTCCAGCCAGTGCCTGATCTCCCTGAGCCTCCGTGCCTACCTCCTGCTATTGTGTCTTGCTTTTCTTTCCCATTCACTTGTTTTTCTCTCTGTTGAGGTGGCGAGCAGCTTAGGGCAGGCAGCATCCAACCTAAAAAGTACCTGTGTCAGCTAGTAAAGCACCTGTCCTGTGATCCCTTTGCACTCTGTGGGGAAGAGAGACACCTCAGAATGATTCGGATCTTCAGTGGGATAAATCACTGCTCTTAAAAAGCCTTTTTCTCTCCATTAGCTGCAGTGGGAACCTAAAGCTACTGTGTTGCTAACCTGGACAAAGAACCGCTAGTGGGAACCTATGCGGGCTGGAGCATATGCAGTGTTTATCACAAGCAGCTCAGCTGAAAACTTTAACACCTAACTGTAACAAATTATAATGCTAGGAAAAGCTACTTTTTCCTGGCTTTCTTTCACACAAAGAATCTCGTTGCTGAATATAACTATCAAAGCAAGCAGAACAGAAATGACTTGAGCTCTTTTTTGTAACAGCAGTGAAGGACTGTAAGCAAAATCAAGCACTGTTCTTCTGGGAATAAATAAAAGAGCAGGGATCTGTGTTAGAGCAACCCTTATGGAATCTTAGAGGAAACGTAAGGCCTGATACTGCGTTTGCAAGGTGAAGAATAATGAAGATGCAGTGATAGGAGTGGGGGGTTGACCTGTCAGATCATTCTTTAGTGAAAGCGAATATTCTGTGTAGCTCTGCATGATGAGCAGACTGCCTCATTATAGCTGACCTAGGTGGAAGAATTATTTTGAAGGGAAAGGGAACTGCATGGTGTTTAGCTACCTGGCTTCTAAACAAAAAAAATTGTGGGATTAAGATAGCGAAATGTTGAATATCGACAAAGAAGTCTCACTTAAAAAAACAAAACAAAACCAACAAACTACCTACCCCCAAACCTCTCAATAGGCCAAATGGCCTTTTGAAATGTGGTATTTTACCTGAGAACTGCAATAACAATGGAACATTGAAGTCAGTAAGGAATTTCTGAAGGCAGTTGCGACTGCTGGGTGTGAGGATGGGAGAACAGGTCTCTGTTAGCTGACCTGGTGGAGTCACCTCTGTTTGTCCACCCTCATCATTTTCCATACACCCCTGCTGCCCTTTTCTCCCTGCTCTCTTCCCCCCTTATCTTTGCTCCTATTACATCTCCTTCCGGTTGGATTGGTTTTGATAGATACACTTTTTTCCTCAAAAAAGCACATACTCATGAAGATAATCTGTCGTTTGCCACTATGACTTTATGTGGTTTGTTTCCTGTGTGTTGGGGTCATCTTTAGCTTTAGCTCTGGAATACGGAAGGTCTTGTCTTTTCCTGCTACCCTGTGCCTGTGCAGTGCCCAGCACCACAGAGCTCTGGTCTGCTGCCATAAACTCTACAGTGAACCACTCCTGCGTGTACCGAGTTGGAGGACTCATCAGCCAGCAAGTGGGTGATGGTCTCTACAGTAGCTAACAGAGCCACTGGTTAGGTAACATAGCAATAAAATTCTAATAATTCATTTGCTAAAGCCTTTTCTCATGGACAGGTTTCCCACTACAAAATTATGACTCGGGCACCACCATTTTCAGTGGTCCATTCTTCAAAGGATGAATGTTTTTCACCCCACAAGGTATTGAATCCGTTCCCTAGGATGTGTTAGGTAGTTGTGCAAGCACCATGTCGAGGTGGTGTTGTTATGGTAACTCTTCTGTATTAGTCTTGATTCCACATATAGTGCAATTATGAATGCTGTTGTTTTAAAATAATCCGAGCTGTCTCCAGTCCAGGGAGCCAGCATTGCTCAGTAAGACCTGCACATCCACACTGAGGCAGAGCTGCTTTACCATATGTTGTTAAAATAAAAAGTTGATGAGGGAAAATAACACATCAGAAATATTTCTGTGGAAAATCAATGGAGAAGTCCACATTTCCCTGGAACTTCTCTACACAGCTATAAGACAAACACCTACTTTTTTTTTTTCCTTTTAAATTAATTCAGCCTTGGTTCTCAGGTAATCACATGAGTCCAAATATGCAAGACTGCACTGCACTAATTGAAATGATTACGTAAGGTGGGATACTTAAACAGAGGTGCTTTAGGAAAGCCCACTTTCTCCCAAGTCTGTCAAGGCCTAGAAATTGTAAACCCATGCCAGACCTTCCTCAGCATATCCCCCAAAGCTAGGGGAGGGAGCTGGAAAGCGGAGGGGCATGTGCAAAGCGATGGTGTCCCTGGGCGGTTACTCCCGGGGTCCTCGGGCGAGCAGGAGGGCCAGGGCAGCGTAAAACCCGCTGACCCTCACCACTACGCACGGAGGGGAGAGCGGACATGCTTCTTGCCTTCTCTAGCAATATCTGTCTGCCCTGAGGCGTGTGATGAAGATCTCGGCAAGCTCACCTTGGGTATAGCTCCCTCAGACTTGGTCAGGAAACTGTTAACCTTTATCTCTGTAGTAGAGATGGTCCAAGCCAGCATCCTGACCTGCAGAGCCCTGCCTGCTCCAGCTGCAAGCAGTTTCTTCAGATCAAAGTCTGAATTTCACAGCTCCAAACTTCCTCTTAACTTGCAGCCTCCAGCCCAAAGCTTCTTGGTCCTGGCCAGCGGCTACCTCTGCCACCTTGGCCATATACAGACCCCTCCTGTGAGGTTTGTGCCGATGCTGCCGTAGTTGCCCACAGGGCAAGGACCTCCTCTTTCCCCCTCTTTTCTAGGTTTAATCCACTTTTCACTTCTCTGGATGTGAAGCAGCTCAGATCTCAGTGCAATATTAAGGACACACAAAACCACTGAGGACTGTGGCTCCAGCGTCCACAGTTTGCCTCAAGGCTCCAAAACATTCTCTGGATGTTGCCCAGGGGACTATAAATCCACTTCTATCTCTCCAGACTTTGAAGGACAGACATTTTCTTTTAAATAGACCTCTGTTTTCATTCCCTTATTTATCTGGAGCTGACACTTTAACACAGTAGAAGCAGCCAGGCACTAAAAACAAAGAGAAACTGGAGTCCTTGACTTCTTCTGAGACTTGCAGCCTGTGTTTAAGAAGAAAAAAAAAATAATCTAGCAAACAGAGACAGTGCTTTTACGGATTTGTTTCTTTGGCTTTTCTAAAACATCAAATAGGCAGAGCAAAGATTAGCAGTTTCTTCTACTTCATGAGATACTAAAAAAAAAAAATATTCACAGAATAAAAAACGAAATAAAAGATTCAGTACACAAGGTGTTCCTTCGGTTTCTTGGGAAAATGTGTAGTGAGGCTTGAGATTGTTTGTCTGCATTACAAACCTTCACATTGAGATTTTGAAAAATGTTTCATTTAACTAGATACTTGACCATTTGTGTGGATAATATGTCTCAAAAATGAAGGGAGGGAAGGAGGAGGCAAGGAAGAAGAAAGGAACTGTCTTTGCTCCTATTATCTTCAAAGACTGCAACATTTCTGCAGGGTTTCTAGATAAAATGTGAAGGAGCGCTCTCCCCTCCTTCCCCTGCTCGGGGAGACATCGTCCTCCGCCCCGTCTGGTGGAGAGCTGATTTCACTTTCTAACCATTTGCTGCAGCATGTTTTACCAGGCCTCAGCTGCAAATCAACCAGATTACCCAGCTGGGCTGGCCTCAGCGGAGAGTATTACCACTTCCAAAGGCTGAAATCAAGGCATTTCGCTTCACATTCAAGTACTGACTAAGGCAAAACCCAGTAATAGGGGAGAACGGTAAGACGGCCAGACATCCAAAAGTGCTCCGAGCTGCGTGGGATAAATGGTGTTTCTTACTAGGGCAATTCTCTGTTCTTGCACAACTTTGGGTGGAAGAGCCCTGTTTGCTTTTGCTGCTAACAAAGCGACGACTGCTGTAGGTGTGAGCACTGTTAAGTCCTGAGAGGACGCAGAGAGCAATTGTGCTGCTCTCAGGTTGGGCAGCGGGATCAGAAATGAGGAGAGCAGTGACCAGAGAGGAAGACAGCTGCAAGGACATAATTTGGCCCAAAAGCAGGTTGAAAAAGTCTGGAAAGCAGTTTGGGTGTTGGTTTGGCAAACAGTGCCCTAGTCATCCTAGCAGGCCTTGCCATTCCCTTCCGACATCAGTGAGGGCTTCACAGTCTCTGTAATGCCCAGCCATTTATTGCATCACTCAGACAAGGACTTGGGGGAGTTTCTGGCAGCCAGGTTTGTAACTCTTGGCCCTGGCCTTGAGAGGAAAATGAAGCTGGTCCTGAACACGGTGGTTCTCACGTGGGTTTTTCTGTCGCCACCATGTGAGACTAGCGCGTGCATGCAACAGGCACGGAGCCGCAGCCACCAAACACATCCAGACTGCCAGCTGGACTTCAACCAGACATGCAAAGGTGAAATCTTATCTCCATGCCTGAGAGAAAACAGGAGGAGATGCAGATGGTCCCAATAAACCATTGCAGGAAACAAAGTACACTTGATAAGGAGCAAGGGAAAAGGAGGACGAGAATTCCTAATGTCAGTGATTCTGTTAAAGACTTTGACCATGCCTTATGGGAAACTGCAAAGTTAAAATATAAATAAACTGACTTTAAAACCTCAATATTGCAACAGTAGCGGCTGAGTTGAATTTAAATTACCTTCTGTAATTCTTGGAATGTCTAATGCTCTAAGAAAGTGTGATGTTTTTCTTACCTCTTACATAACTTTTTTTTTGGTCAAATTTCTGAAGCAGTGTATTGATTTTATTTTTTTAAGGCAGGGATTATCAAGCCTGTTATCAGCTGCTTACAAATCAGATGCAAGGGCTAGGCATAAAGAAGGGAACTAACAATTCAAAGAATAGGGGAGTCTTCTCAAAGTCTTGTCCAAGAATCCTAACTCTTTTCTCAAAAGTCCCTGAGTATCGAAGAAAGATAGGGATGGAAGCATCATATTAGTGACCGTCATTTTATTTTATTTATCTGCTGAGTGCAGTGCAGAGGGGGGACCATTTCCGAGCTCTAAATTACTGTAGGTCTTGTCCACAAATAGGACCCAAGTGCTGCAGACTACATTGTGCATTTGCTCTTTGCATTCTAAAAGACCCTTTGGCTTGAGAAAAAGGCAGTTGTGTATCTGCTCATAAACAGTGAAAACCAGACAGCCGCACACGTAAGATCTAATTTGACGGCTTAGTTTTGTCTTCACCATCTGAATAGGAATGAGTATTACATCAGCAAGAGCACAGTCTAGCCTCCTCAATAGCTCAGCATTTTGAGCTAAGTCTGTGCAGACCGGCAATATTCTTACTGATTAGAATTAATTTAATAATACTATTATGCCTCTACTGAACACAAAATGATTCTATAAACCCCGGTGGGGTTTTTTTCCCCCCTTTTAAAACAGTATATGAGACAAGTAAATCTATGGGACACTCTTAGACTGACTGCTGATTCATTTCTGATTCATAAAAATAAACAGATAGCAAGACATATGTCTAAGCCAAACAGCATTTACTCTGTGGGAACATGTAAATGTAATAACACTCTTTAACAGGGTTAAACAATATTAGCCCTCTGATTTGTCATTATTAGTGTCACTAATTCTAGTTTCATGAACATCACTGAAAATATATGGCACGCAAAAAACAACTACCATAATGTGAGCACATCCATCTGTCTTTCCAGAAGAAAAACAGGCTTGGCAGGGACTGCAGTTCTGCAAGGATTTGAAACAACAACTTTTTATTCATTAAAATGTGGTTATGGTCTGAAAATGGACTTGGGGGAGAGGAGGAGGGAGGGAAAAAATGATCTCTCATTACAGACAGCATTTAGCCCTTCGAGTTTGTCTTCCATTGGCAATCTGCACTGACAGATACAATGGCTTATTACTGCCCCCATTGAAGCCAACGGAAAAATTCCCTGTTGAATTCAGTGGGAGAAAGACCAGACCCCAAATCTGGACTGCTGTCAACAGTGGGGAGCCAATGTCAATCTAAACAGAGCAAATTTGGTTTCTTTTCTGCCCCATGTGTCTTCAGCAAATTGCCAGCTAAGTGTTGAATCCAGACTCTTTATAGCTCTTGAGGAGAGTGGCTGGTCAGGCTTTGCCAAGCTTGTGGAGTTTGAGGCTTTGTGAAGCTCGTGAAATATTTACTAGCTTTGCAGAACGTGATTGACTTTTGCAAGCCAGTTCTCCTCTGACTTCAGGTCAGGGCTCACCTCTTTACCAGGACGCTACTGTTTTGTCTGGATGTCCATCTGCACGTGCACATGAGGGCAGTGGTCGAAATTTGGCGCCCGCACAGGGGTGCGCTTCCCCGAAGCCACAGCCTTGACCAAGTCTCTTCTCCGGTGTGTCCCTGCCTCGCTCTCCCTCCCCGCCTCGCCCGCTGCGCAGATTGTTTGTGCTGTGCCCACGAGTCTCACTTTGCACAAAGCCCGACACAGTGGGGCTTCCCTTTGAGCTGCGAGGGGCTAATACCAATAAATAACAGTACCCCGAGCGGAAGAAACGCCTCCGCTGCAAATGAAGGGCCAAGCTGTGATGAAGCACTGAGCTGGAAAGATGGACTGAGCCTTCTTCTGCCCCTGCACGTGCCAAATACGCCACCGATAACTGCAGCCTGCGCGGGAGCGTGGGGGTAGATGGGTACCTTCTGAGGCCAGAGTTACCTCCAAATGGTAACTGTACCCCAATGGTCAGTGTTGCCCAGCGGGAAACTCCAGCTTTTTCCCTGACCCTACCAGCAAGAGGAGAGGGGCTGCTCAGGGCGAGGGGGGGACGATGGACACGCACACAATGGATGTCAGCAGCAGCGTCTGGCTGCAGGAGCCGAGCACAAAGCAATCGGAGAAGAGGCCAGAAGAGGGTTTCAGAAGTACGCGGCCTCTGCCTCATTAACCTGTTCTGAAAGGCACCAGTGCAGAGGAGGCACCAGAACTGCCTTACGCAGTCTGGTCCAGGATTTCCCTACTCCTGTCTGTAGTTGGAAAGATGTTTTCCTAATGCCTAACCTCAGCTGTCTTTGCTGTAAATAAGGTGATTTCTTAGGGAACGAGAAGAGCAGTTGATCAGTGTCCTCTTTGTAACAAACTTCTGCATATTGGAAGACTTTTATCATGTCTTTCCTCATTCTTTTCTTTCCCAGACTAAACAAACCCAATTCCTACAACTTTTCCTTACAGGTCATGTTTTCCAAGTCTCTTATCATTCCTGTTTGCTCTTCTCTGGCCTCTCACCAATCGATCTATGTCTTTCTCAAATTATGGTGCCCAAAGCTGGCCATCCTGCTTGTATTTTGCTGCTTTGGATATAGGAGGACAGTGAGGCAAACAGACTTAGCAGGAGATGAGGAGCTGATTTTTAATCCCCTCCATTATCCCTGAGCTGGATAGCACTGCTGCGGGGTTTTAGGAGAAAAAAGAGCCAAAGTGGGAGCTCACTGAGGCACTGAACATCAAATTACATCAATTCCTAGTTATGACCAACTCTTAAATTATGCCAAGTCCTAATTAACCCTGAGGTTATTACTTTGCTCAGATAAATATTCACCTGTACATTCACCTCTGATGAGGTTTGGGGGACAGCGTGAAAAGTTTACCTCACTTCAGCTCAACTCCGGCCAGCGCCTCTGCCTCTCCACTGCGTTCCTGCAGTCCCAGCGCCGAGTGGATCGCGACAGATATTGCTGTGCCGACTGCGGGAACAGGGGGAGGACACTGTTGTCATGTCCATGTTCTATCTGTCATCTACTGGTAGCTATTTATACTGCGCTTATCGCTGTGGTGGGGATGAGCATGGGGTAATGGTAACGCATTAGAGAGCCTTTAAAGCAGAGAGCTGAAAAAAGGAAGATACTGTTGGGTTTTTAATGTGCTAGACCGAGCCTGGCAGGGACTAGCTACCTGTCACAGCACAGGGACTGCTCTGCAGGCACGGCGTCTCTGCAGACCCACGGCCTTCCAGTGGCGCACAGAATCCCTGAAAAATCACGGTCGGCATCGGAAAAATGCAAATCCCTTCAGGACTGAGCTCCAGGGCTTTAATAGCAGCATGTTTTATTCAGCCTGTTTCTCCTGTGCTGTATGTTGTCCTTTATGAGTTTTCAATATTTAAAGCCTATTTCTCATGACAGCGTTTCTTCTGGCATTTCCACCCAAAATTTCTCTTTTTCTGTGCCTCTTCATTCCAGAAAAGGTGTGGTTTTGTGCACTGTCCTCCTACAGTTGTGAAATCCCTGGGTGTCTGTTAAGATGAAAAGAGTGACAGAAAATTAAATTAGTTTTATTACCTATGGTGGCAGTGCTAGTGAAAAGATGAGAGCCATATCTGTTTTGGCTGTTGTAGCACAGGTAGAGCCAGAGAGCAGGACATGGCAGCACCTGGATTATCATTTTGATTTTTTCTTTATTCTATTTTTCCCCTCAATTGATTTGTAAGGAACCATCATTGCCTTTTATTGTTATAAACTAAGCTGTGCAGGAGGTTTCAAATGAAACCATTTAATTTTTTAATCCTTCACTTCCTTCATGAAAAAAACATTCCCCAAACACTATGCATTTGGTGCCAGTAGTGATGGGAAATCAAGGACCATTTTTAAATAGATTCATTTCTGCAGACACTCCTGCCATTGACAAATCCAGTTAATAATACTACATGATTTTAGAGAACACAGAGAAATGTTATATGTACTCATTCACCTGCAGAATAACTTAACACTGCATGTCAGCTTTTAAAATGGATTCTCTGTAATTAGGCTGCTATAAAACATAAGTATAGTGGTCACAGACAATAAAACCCAAGGAAGTATCTTTGCAGTATGTCTGAGCACAGGCAGTTATACATGACCGTAACAGTTTTTCACAAGAGACTCGTAGAGGAAAAGAATAACATGTATGTCTGTATATAAAGGTATATACACACAGGCATACACACATTACAGAGCGTAGGTCTATCAGTCACATTAGTTATGTATCACCTCCAGGGAAAATGGAACCTGGGTTTGGGGAAATTTAAAGGAATTTTTTGTACCTGAGGACGATTATGTCTATGTCTGTGATCCTGCAAGAACAGGGGTTTCTCTGTCTTCCTCTGTGTTTTCCCTGAAGACTATGTAAGAAAATGAACAAAGCAGAAATGCAGACATCTGTGGCGGCTCTGGAGACAGAGGCAGCTTCTTGTATGGCATGGGAGAGGAGAGCCAAGACCTCTTTCCATCAGGAGTCCAAAGCTCCTTCATAACAACAGATACACTCTGCCAAGGCAGAGGACATCCTTTGAGGGCTCCGGAGGCTTTGGAGTCATTCTGGACACTGTTGCTGGCAGGTTGCAGCCCCAAAGGGTTGTTCTGCCACAAGAATAGGGCTGCTTATTCCGTCTGAAACAGGGTATCAGGGGGTAGGGGGTCCCAAATGACCGGGGTGTCAGGACTTTGAGGTTATATGGCCAACTGCGCCGCCCCACCTGAGTGCTCCAGTTTCTTAGTCCTCTCCTTTGCCACGCAGGGATGGTGACCGGGCACTCTGGGCACTGCATATGCAAAGTGCCATATCGGTTGCTTTGGCATCGCACAGAATCTCCCGGTGCAGAAAGGCTCACAGCCGTGCCCACTGGGCAAGTGTGCCCAAAGTGCTTAACCTTCCTTCGGACGAGTCTAGCTGCAGCTTATCTACAGCACTCGCGCCTGTCAGCTGCATGTTTAATCACACTGCTCTCTGGAAAGATGAAATATATGGTTGGGCAATAAAAGAAAAGCTGGAAAGAAAGATTTATAATCTTCCCCTTAAGCCTGTCATTCATGTCATTAATATAGATGTGATTTAGGAGGGCAACAACTTTTTCTTCTTTTTTCTTCTTTCTTTTTTTGCTAAAAGCTTTGTGTATGTACCCACAGTCTGACAACCAAATGGGTCTGCCTTTCTTTTTTCCCCTCCAATATGTGGATTGCTTCTAATTCTGTCAGTCAAATGGAGCAGCAGTTTCGGGAGGGGAGTGATTAAGACTCCCTCAGAATAAAGGACTGCATGCTGCGCCTCTGCTATTCATCAGAGCTGGAGATGGAAGAGCGACTCCGGGCTCCTGAATAACGGGATTTTTTCAAACATACAAAAACACACCTTGGAAATACTGTACAAACAAAGCTCAAAATCTCCAAGTGCCGTGCTTATTTTCTGTTTATTTCTTCATGCCTTATTTTCACTTTTCATCCTGTACTCCAGGACCCCACTCAGCCCAGGCGCTCGCTCAGTGCTTGACTGCAGAGTCACTCGGCAAAGCACTCAGCAGTTCCTTAAGTCTGTGCTTAACTCACTAAAATCAAATGGATTTAAGTTTGTGCTTAAAATAAAGCCTTTGTTAAAGAAACTCTCCCAATTAGAACTGAATGCATGGGTTTGGTCATTGGGGGGGGGGGGGCAAAAAATGCAGAGTAGGTGATACTGCAGTGTTTCCCAAGTCCCTGTCAGTTTACCAAAATATTTGTCTAAGGAGAAAAAAAAATGAAAAAAGTGAAATGTTTTTGAAGGTGTTTCTAAGCAAAACATTTCTGTTTTTTGCAAACTGTCATTTTGCAATTTCTTCCAGCATTATTTAGAAATGTTTAAAACCCACTTATAACGTTTAAAAAGCACCTTTTTTAATAGTCAGACAATATCTTTTATTTGACTTCAGATATTTTCTCTTTCCTTTTTGACTCCTCAAAGGTTTTTGACAAACATTAATTTCAAGTTCCTCTGAAACAGAAATACCCAGTTGTTTTTAGACTAACATTTATCAGCAGTTATTATTAATAATATTTATTCTCAGCTACCAGACAAGACTTTGTTTCTTTTGTTAAGCTGTTCCCTTAAAAAACAGTATCAAAGCACTGGTGGCCATCCTGAAGCAGGAGCAGGGTCTGTGCATCCTTCCAGCCCAGGTGTGCTGCTTGCCAACTGCTGGCAGCTGTCGGAGGAGCTGCAGCATGAGCTCCTTGTCTGCAGTGACCCCGGGGCTGCTTCTCTCCCCAAAGCCAAGGAGATGTGTCGGTTTTCCTTTCAGGCTGGCTACCCTGCAGCTTCCCAGCTCCACCTCCAGCAAGCCTCCAACAGCGTTTTCCAAAGAAAAGGGAGAAGAGGGGAGCTAGTTCTGGAAGAAACAAAACCAAATGAACAAAAAAATAGAGTTGTCTGTATGCATTAGAATTGAAGTGGGAACACGGACTGATTTTTTTGGTTTCAGTTCAGTTAAAAGGTAAGCCCCATCTCGGTGTCATCAGATACGCTGTTGTCATTCCGGGAAGCGAGGAGGTACCAGTCCTGGCAGCAGGGCTGGGAATGGGCTCAGGGCAGGGGAGCAGCTGCATTAGTGCCTTGTTCCGCAGATGGGAAACCAAATGGCTGTGACTTATCAGGGGAGTGAAGGAGTCTGTTGCAGGACTGGTAACTGATCCACAGTCCCCCAAATATCAGTCCAGCACCACTGTCATAACACTATCTTCTCCACGCAGTTAGGATAAAAAATATAGATGACTAGAAACCGTACTCCTACATACCAGGCGTATCAAATGGATGGTGGAAGTCCTCGGAGACCGAGCATTTGTTGAAATGCAAGATATTACTTCCTGATTCCCCACTATGTTTTATGGTGTGGCAAATTTATTATGGAGATAATATTCAATGCCCACACTTAACTGAATTTAAATCCAGGAGAATGTATCCAGGTCAGGTTTTTTTCTCATCACTTTTAATGGCTGCAAACATCCTGCACATGTGAGTGACTGTAACAGCATGTCCGCTGTGTTTGCTAAGGTACAATGGAGGGAACACTTCAGTACAACATGGTAAATGTTTCATGAAAAGAGTATCAAATGGACTGTCTAAAACCCTCAGAGACTGTCTGCTCTGCACTCAAACGCAGGACATTATTTCATGATTCCCTGTGATCCCTTTGGCATTGTAATTCTAAACTGTGCAAAGAGAAGTGGATGAAGGCGGATTACAAATTCTAGTCCATATAAAGAACCTGTAATTATTTGTTAAACTGTTGTGTTTAGTCTCCTGTTCTGCTCTCTCCAGACTGGGCTATGCAGTATTTTCCAGTTTAACTCCCTGACTGTATTACTAGTTTATAAGAACTATGTGTACCTCCTCCTATTTTCTCACAGGCCTGCAGATAAGATTTCTCCTTCAGATCCCAGGCGATAGCCTGAGCACGTCTGCAGGCGGAGGATAACTGCCAGTGGGATACAAGCTCCAGTCCCACGCTGTGCTGGTGGGACACTTTGTGACCTGACAGCAGACATTTTTGTATGAGCATTTTACACGTCTCCAGACATCTTCTCATACTTTTTTTCTTTTGCTGGTTTCCCCTTAGACATGATAGGATTTGTTTTGCTTCAAGATAGAATTTCCTCTAAATGCAAGAAAGTGCCTTCTTCTTTGTCTGTCCTCCCTTTTTCCAAAAAAGTGTCCCTTGCTTCATCTGGAGATGTGTGTGTGTCTGTCTATACCTATATATATGTATCTATCTATATGTCTATTCTTTCTTATCCTGTTCCACTGTGATTTAAAATAGCAACACTTTGCCAGTCTCTTCTCTCCCACCAGAGACAGGTAGGGTTATTTTGGAAGGTGCGAGGGTTGTTTGTTTTAATTTTTCTTTAAGTCACCAAAATGGTGTTAAATATAATTTTCATGAAATGCTCCAAACCCACTGCATTTGCCTGGGTGTATTGTTTTTCAGGCTCTCTCCCACCTCTAATCAGCTATGATTCGGCACAGTTGGCAGTCTCTGCTCGGTAAGCAGACTGTCTGAATCACAACTCAGCCCTAGAAAGGATGGTCTTTCTAGGTCAGGGCTAAATATACTGACTATGGGGGTGAGGATGGAAAAGTTCCCATTCCAGCTGCTATCCTGCACTGAGTCTGCGGGGATAAAACTCCCCATCTTGCCGGCACATTGGGAAACTTCATTCACTTGGATCTGCAAGGGGAAGAGGGAGAGTCCTACAGCGTTCCTAGCCTGGCAGCAGAGAGGTCCCTTGGGGACATGGCATTCACAAGTGGTTCCAGGTCTGAGCTGGATAGAGAAAAGGGGCATCAAAGTAGCCACTGGTCAGCTCGGCATGAACCAGGCTCATGTCTAAACTTAACGTCGCTCTTTCCTAGGACTCCCAACTGTGGTAGCAGGATCGAGAGGTCCCATTCACCTCCTCTCTGTGCCTAGCCAGGCAGGGTGCCCTGCGAATGCACTGGCCTGCAGGATGCTGCTTGTTCTCCAGTAGCTGCCCATCCTCAGGCAGTGAGGGATAGCTACCGGATCTTTTCCTGACCTTAGGGATACTTCCAGGATGGCTGGCTGGCAAGGAGAGCAAGCTCAGGCAACCTTGCTGAGATCCGGCTGTGATGCAAAGAGCAGGGTATGGGTGACATTCAGTCATGTTTGGTTGAGGATGCCCCAGCTTGTTCATGAAGCGCCAAGGCTGGCAGTGTAGGGAGAGGCAAGTGCTTTCTTCAGGGCTGACGTTGGCATGATGCCTTCAGCCTGTCAGCTATGGAAAGAGAGCACTCACAGGATCTCCCTCCAGCGTGGTCCAGCTATTCCTCCAGCCTGTGGCTGAGACTTGGCAATCTGGCTGGAAAAATTAGAGCACGAATACACGTGTTGTTCGAAGTCAGTAATGAAACAAACTCCCTTTTCCAGGAGTGGGACTACATTTCCATTGGCCCCTTCCTATTAATTCTGTAATACCATCTTTCATTTTTATATAACACACTAGCCTCCTGCAAGAGTCTTCTTCCCTTTTAGAGGATGAAGCTTCAAGATTGTTACAGTTGCTAGAGGCAACTATTCTGCAAAATCTTTTTATAAAATGTATTTATCTAATTAAAAATCTTTTAACAGCACTGTGCCTGTAGGATCAAATATCTCTTTTATACTGTGCAAGGCTGGGGCAAGTATTTGCTGCATCTCTAGAACCACAGCTAAACAAGGACTGGAGGGGCATAAAATGGCTGCTCCAACTCAGCTAATCCTAATGCACCTTTTCCAATAAAAAAGTGGGATCTAAGATCTCTCTGGTTTATTATTGGAAGAAAAGTAATGGAGAGGGGGGAGGAGTAAGCTTATAATGGAGTCAATTCAACGTAGTTGGCAACAAGAGTAGAACAGCCTTACATCAGTGACATTTTCCAGTGAAACAAACCTGTTGTACAGAGAACAATTTTTAATTAACTCTGTATCTCATGTGTTGAGGAACGTGAGCAAACTTCTTTATGACTTTACTTTTGGCTGAAAAGTATATCCCAGTTTTTATTCTCCAAGAATAGATTCATGAGGTGAGTGGCAGGGAAGAGAGGGTTTCTAAATATGCATGTGAAACTCAGTACAAAGCAACTTTACAAGGCCTTTATTGATTTTTTTATCTGCTTCTTTTACATGATGTAAAGCGCGGTGTATTAAACATTAAATGGTACTCAAAGAATCTTAAGAAGACAAGGCTTGGTTGAAGTTGGTATGGAGTTTGGAGAAATAAAATACTTGATGCTCAGCCTTGACGAGAAAGAGCCCAGGCTTCTCAAGACGGTGGCCAACACGGCGCGGTCAGACCTGCCTTGGCGTCTCTCGTGGCTCAAGGGAGCGGCCCAGGAGCTGCCGGTGGCCCAGGGCGGACATCCCTCTGCTCCGCTCTCCTCTCCCCACTGCGAGGGCAGGGCAGCAGGCAGCCTGCGGCAGAGCCCGCTCCTAACTCCGACATCGCAAAGGGTGAAAAGCATTTTCTTTCTAGTGGCATTAGCCTGTCCGTGTTTGGCTCTTCTCCAATGGGGCAAGAATGCTGCCTGGTAAAATGTGGGGGACAAAGCTCAGATGGGGTGCCACAGATGAGGTGACTCTTTTCAGGTATTGGGTTGGTGTGAGCCATTTCTCATGTTTGAAAGTTCAAGGGAGAAATTGGGAAGAAACTGGAGTGTCTGTGCCACAGCAAGGTTTCTGCTCCAACATAGGAGCCACACTGAAGCACAGTATAATGTCTGGAGATGTTTCTCCAGGAACCGAACCTACTGAATCACAAAATGAAACACCTTCTCTGTGTTTTTTTTAACCTATCCTAGCAAAATAACTTCTGCTCTTAATTACCTTACCCAATCAACACCAGAAAGCAATCATTGCTAGCTATTGGCATGTCTGGTTTGGCTGCGTTTCTCCATGTTGTTGAAGATGTGCACAGAGCTTTGCAAGCAAGAACAAGGCAGAAGCTTGCACTGGCTACAATCAGAATTAGCATGCAGACAAAAAAAAAGAGAATGAGTTTAAAAAAGCACATGAGCATCTCTTTGGCTTTGCACGTCTTTTGATATTCCAGGAACATTGTTCAAAATACAGATTGCACTTACGGCCACAAAAGGAGGTTGATGATTTCCAGTCAAGCTGAAAAAAAAATGAGTATTTCATGGGGAGTTGAAAAGGAATTAAAAAGAACTATTTATAAACCAATTGGTTTCATTTCTGGTCCCGAGGCTCACCAGAGCTCAGGTATTTGTCTCAGTGGGGTTCCCTGCTTGGCCTGCACCCCCCACACACTGATGCTCCCACTAATGTGTATAGATTAGAGCTGTGTTGCAGACATAGTAATGGCATGTTGAACAGCATAGATCATAGGGCAGCTGAATTTGTATGCTTTAGCACAAATTAGATTGCATTTCTAAAATCCTAATAAGCATAAAGATGGATCCAGAGGGATTGTTACAAACCAAACCAGAATAATAAACTCATCCAGAATTTACCTAATGGACAAAAGGAGAGACGGTTCTCAAATAATGGGCACATCAAATGAACCAAAGAGCATCTCAGTAAGAAGAAATACGATCCTGTTCTGGGATGCTGGGGCCTACAGTGGGACTTGGAGGAACTTTGCAAATTGTAGCTGTGTTGGAGAGAGAGATGCCGATGAGTGGGTAGCAGACTCTCTCTCTTAAATACAAGAGTCAAGGAAGTACTTTATGTATAGATGAATAATTGTTTTTATGAGGCCAAGTCCTTCATTGAAGCTAGTGGAAAAATTGTCATTGACTTCAATGGGATCGGCACTAGACCCATAACAAGAAAATAATAATGGTCTTGTCTACGATATAAAGCCAAAAACACCCCAACCCAACAACAAAAAAAGGAGCCAGCATTCACAGCAGCCAAGAGACTTCTGCATGGATCTAGGAACACTGTACTTGGTGAATCATTTCACTGTTAGATAGAGCATTTGTTCTGTTCCTGATTTATCTCCAAGCAAATTTAGACAACTCAAAATTGATTTGCTTGTTATAATTTTTCAATGCCTATGGGCAAACTCCTGGCTTCTGCTGTTTCCTTTGTTCTTCCTGCTGAGCAATTGGTTGCCTGGCTCACGTGGGTCTGCTCTTCCTCCCTGCCTGCATGATGCAACGTTATAGATAGAGGGCTGGTAAAAATCACAGCTACCCATATTTCACAGAGGTGGGTTGGCATGGCTCGGAAGTGCTCCGTTACACTACCTGTTACATGGTTAGCCCCAAAATTCAGAGATTTTTAGGGTCATTTCAAAGCACCTGTTCTTTAAATGAACTGGGTGCACATGTTAACAGGTGATAAGGAAAAGCAAAGCACATAAGGCATCAGCTAGGAAGACCTTAAAAAGGTTTCCTTGGGAGAACCATGGAATCAGGAACCTGCAAATCTCCATTAATGAAAATTATTTTGCTGATACAGGTTTTTCACAATAATTTGATTGGGTTGGCTTGGTATTTAGGAGGAAGGGACCTAAAGAACATTACTGGAAATGATCCTAGGGAGCCTGCTGAGTCTTAAGGCAATACCAGCCCAGTGTCAGCACATTTTATGGACACTGCTACAGCTCCTCGAGCTATTTTCTGGGTGGGATTCAAGCAGTAGACTGGAGGGGATTTTACAGACCTCTGGCCTTTTCTGTCAAAGCTGCTACTTACCCAGGGTCCTGTCCAAATTTTATTTAGATATTCCTATTTGGCCTCCCTGCCTACAATTTTAATTACATTTGGCTACTCTGTGTCCCATCTAATCCAGTTTTGTGCTTCACTGTGTACTCTTCAACACTGAGAATTCGTTACCTACAGGGGTACTGAATGATCCTTTAGCCTTTATCTAACCTTCAGTTCCTCTGAAATTCTGGGGGTTTACAGCCCTGCCTATCCCAGAAGACCTTTCACAGGAGATGTCCCATTGCAGTAGATCCCCTGTTATTAACCAGTGTAAGAAGCTCTGTTCAACTGCACGGCCTGCAAGAGTAGCCCAGGCTTAGCTTAGCCCTGTTACGTACAAGTAAGATGCCGTTTCTAACTCACACAAGTAACATACAGGTTTGTCTTACGTCAGACTCAGCAGCCCATCTGATGTTGGGTTTAGCATTAAGCCATCGTGCCTTTATCAGGATCCTTTGTTCTTGCAGTACCTTATACCAAAGAGATTTTTTGGAAATGCTAAGAATTTGCATGATATTAAAATGCATGTTCCATTGGGCTTTACAGTTAATTCTTTCTTTCTTTTTTTTCCTTTTCTTTTTTTTTTTAACAAATAGGGCTCAGTTTTACCATTGTTCATTTTTTTCTTTTATTTAAGCAAAATTTTCAGCCATTCAGTGCCTCTGTTGAGATTTTTTTCTTTCATTACTTTATGGCAGATGAAAGTTAAGAGGTCCAATTACTAACATTTTATGATAGCACAGAATATTATTAAAGCACTTAAGAGGTTATTAACACCTTTTATGTACCTCATTATTTAAAAGCCTGCCATATTTAATCATTTTAGCACCATTAAATTGGCATTAACAACAACCCTATGACTTACACTCAGAAATGTCACCATTTGACAACACTAATGCAATAAAACATCTCAGAGAAACCTGGAGGCACCAGGTGAACTATAATGCTTTGCAAAAACTTGGGCTTTCAACCACAGAGAGCTGCAAGGAGTGCCATGGGGTCCCTACCTCACCCTGCAGGCAGTGCCTGCTGCCGGAGAAGCGGGAGCGAGCTGGTGCAGTGCGTTTGGCAGGAAAGCTCCGTTTGGTATAGGACCATCTGCAGCGAGTGAGGAACAAGGCACTGTCTGGGATTTCCATGTGCAGAGAAGCAGGAGCTAATCCTAATTCAGTCCTCTGTGGTGTCTGAGCGCAGGCAAAAGTCACAGGTCTTTCTGGTGCACTGTGAGGCCTGGGAACCCTTTTGTCTCCCAGTGGGTGCCCTGATGATGGATGAGTAACTTTGATAGATAAGCAAGGGAAGAGTAGAAAAGCCCTTCCTTCCCTGTCCTGCTGGGTCCCCTTGTCTGTAGGAGCAGTTACACATGTACTACTCCCACTTGTAAAGCTGTAAAATTATTTCCTCTGTGACTCTCCTCTTGCGTCCCTTTCCTTCCTTTTTTTCCCTCACTCCCTTTGCTGTGGAGGGCTGAGGCTGACATACAATCTGGTGGTTAGCAATTACACACTCAGTATCAGCCTCTACCCATTGATTATCAAGAACAAAAAACAACAGCCGTGCAGTGGCTAAATGGAACATCATGTTAATCAAGTCAGAAATATTATTTTTACAGCCTCCTGATTATTTCTAACAACCTACTAAAAGCCAGTGGGACTGGGTGGGTCGGAAAAGCTCTGGTGACATTGGGAGCGTTCCAGCCTCTGCTTTTCAGCTCACAAGCTGAAACTCCAGGAGCAAGATTCAATTCATATGGGACTTTTTCCCAGCAAAATATGGGATTAATTGTGTTTTCTCTTTAAGGCTTACAAACAAATCCCTTTCCCATAATCATTATTTTCCTAGATGAGCGTTGCTAATACATTTTGGCATTTTAAAGCACATCCTTGAATTTACTCTGGCAGTAGCTATACAGCTGAACACAGAATCAGGCAAATCTATTCCATTACTTATCTGCCCAGGCTTCAGTAGCATTCCCTTTCTTTGTGATTGTCTTACAGAAAAAAATGGAAAAGGTCCCCAAAGCCTCAAGTTTGGAACCATAAAAGGCCTCCCGAGATGTTTTTCAGGTACTGGCACTCAGACAAGTGACTGTATCAAAAACCCCAACAGGTCTATGTACAAAACATATCAGTCCCATCTGCTGGAAGGATGCCACCACCACTATCAGTATATTAGTTCAGCCATTTGGGAAGAGTAAATGTCAGTATTTGTAACTCAGAAGGGTCAGGGCATTCTGCTGGTAATGAGGCTGCCTGTCCACAGCCAAATCCCCCCTCGTACACAATCCGCAGGTGCTTCCCTATTTCCATTGCCCTCGGAGGGATGGATTAATATTCCAGCCCAGCCATGCTTGGTTTGTTTTGCTGTTTATATTACATCTATATCTGCAGCAGTTAAATGCTGATAGGTCTTCAGTCTGTTAAACAAATTATAGGAGCCTTTACACATCATGTGCTGGCTTTATCCCCCACAGCCAGCACGCAGATCGCTCAGGTGCGAGTGCAGAGAAGTGAATAAGGCTTCCTGCCAATCCCCTTCCTCCAGCAGAGCCAACTCCCTCGTTATCTGGAAAGGTGGGGGGGGTAATTAGCATGTATTACTGTAGGGTTTAACAGCCAGTGCCCTGGCCCTGAAGACAGAGCCGTGTCTTGTTTTCTCCTCCAGGTCTAGTTCCCATTTCCCCAGGTGCCTCCAATCTCTCTGGAGTTCCTGGCCCCTCCTTCCTGCAGCTCCCCCACCTTTTTTTAAGGCTTTTTTTTTTTTTTTTGGGTTGTTGTAGCACCCTTCACTAGAAGACTCATGCTAATAAATGGGCTGAAGCAAGAGAGGGATGTAAGGTACTTTATTTTTCAAAACAGCTTAGAAGTGAGTGGAGATTTTACTGAGATTTGAGCTCTTCATTAATTTGGCTCTTTTGAGATGCGTCCCTTTGCACAGCCAAGGGGTTTCTTGAGCCTCCCACCGTGCTGGGTTTGCCGTGACCTTCTCCCCCTCTGCCTGCTGTGCCGTGGTGATGTGTCCTTGAGATCTGGGCCGTGGGGTGCGTATCTGCTGTGCTCGCTGCAGGACCCCGGGGAGAAGGAAAGCTGTGGCTCCCCGCGTGTCCAGTGTCTCCCTGCCACGGCTGCCCTCGCCATGTGCTTGTGCCAGCCGAGGCAGAGAGCGAGATGGATGTCTCTGCGGGGTCAGGAGCAGCTCTTTCCTGCCGGTGTGGGCAGCGTGTCTGTGATGCTTGTGCAATGGCTTTAGCGGCAAAGCAAGTGATCAACGTGGGCGAGGACTGGGCACCAAAGGGAGGGAGACCAGAGGTGACGAGCTGCTGTATATTTATATATATTATGCTATATAATACTATTCTTAAAATGGCAGAGCCCAGATCCTGCCTACGTGAGCAAGTTTTGTCTGTTATATCAATACGATTGCAGCAACATGTAACTGTACTCTATTCAATGCTGTAGAATAGCTCCCATGTGGACTTTTCTTACCAAGTCTTCCTTGCCAGAAAAGGTGTGACTTTTATTGTCTTCTTTATGAGCAGATAGCTAATATATGCTAACTATTTTTCTGTAAAATCTAGTGGCGATGAGACGGAAGACCTAACTGCAGTGCTGCTAGGTGAGACTAGCCGTGGGCCTCTTAGTGTCGCACAAGTGAAATGGTTTAGTCCCTGCGGTTATTTCAGACTTGCTTTTGCTCTTTACCTGATGAGTTAACTTAAAGACCTGTCTCAGCATTTGTTCTGCTTGTGTAAATGCACTTCACTGGGACATTCATCCCAGCCTGTGTAGCCAAGCCAGCAGAAGTTTCTAGTTTAGCCTGTCCTTCATCGGTTGAGGGGACCGTCTCCTCAGCAAGCGGACTAGGCAATTTGGCTGCGTTTTGCAGAGTATCGGCCCAGGCTGGTGCAAACCCAGGGTCATTTATCATCTCAGTGTATGATGGATGAGGTGATATGAATTGGTGGCTTTGGTCCATTACTGTTGGAACCAACTGATCTCCTTACTGGCAGCCTCAGCAGAAAGGCTGGGAAAGGCTCTTCGTGCCCTGTGGCACCTTCCCCTCCTTGGAGGAAGCTGCTGTCCTTCAGCGGGGACTGTAAGCAATCCACACAGTGACCCTTGAGATTTTGCTGCCTCTACTTTCTGGAGCCCTTCCCGACTCTGCCAGGGCTCGGTGGATGCTCCCCATCGCCCACTGCCAGGCCCAGAAGCCGGCTCCTCAGTGACTTATTGCCCAGGGCCCCCAGGCAGGTGATGCAGATCCCACAGCTGCTTTCCAGTCGGAGATTTGCATGTCTGCTTTGCGGCTGGTTTGCAGCACTGAGGTATTTGCATTTGTGAGTGTCTTTTTTTCAGCCCCAGATCCCACAGTGAGCTCTGCTCAGAGTGGCTTCGCCTCACACGCAGCACAGGCGAGGCTGGCTCGCTCGCGTAGCTCACCTGGTGCTCGCTGCAGATTTGGCATTTCAAGTTAAAGTTAGCCCTGGCTTTTAAGGTCTATTCCAACCCATTTAGCTCCTGAGCTTTCTGTGAAAAACAAGATGGGAAATATAAAAGCTTACATCAGCTCCTGTAACTCGCAAAGTAAATGGGAAAGCTACAATAAATTTACGGACAGAAAAAGAGCTGTGCTTTATAAACTCTCACTTCATTCAAAGATAGTTTATTATCAAAGGCTAATTTTAGGTGGCAGTTGTTGCTGGGGTTTTTTTTGGTGCTGATTTTTTTAATTATTACTGCTTTTTTTGTTATACGGTGTGATTCTTGAGCAGATACTCAAACAAGCAAGATTGGCTCATCATTCCTCTTTAATTCCACATCATGTCACTTTGGAAGGGAAATGGCTTGGTAAAAGCCAGAGAGTTCAGATATGATGCTGGCAGATCGTTATGAAATATTCACAAGACATTTAGTTTAACTTGGTGCTAATTGAACACTGACAGCACAAGTTACTCCTGCCTGCAGCAATAGTCTATCACGTTTAAGCAAGTGGCATTCCTTCCCCTTTGATGCTCTCCTAGATAGAAGGCTGTGAGGGAGCAGAGTTAACAACCAGTAAACACTTGGGTGAGCAGCATTAGGTGCAGGGAGAGTCCTCCAGAGCTGGTGAGAGTTTATTTGCACAGGGACTGGGAGAAGACTTCAACTTTCTCTATGAAAATACTCAGTATTATGTGAGGGGTGAATTGAAATTGATACAGATTTTTTTTTTTAATATCTTCCTTAGTGAAGACACTTGAAACCAAGACTATTTGCAGATTGGCTAATGTCATTTTTTTTCTGAAGCCACGGCCCAGAAGCCCTCCTTGCCCTGAGATGAGAGGGTTTCCAGGGCAGTTATAGCTATACTGGTGTAACGGTGTATTTTCCTGTGAAGAGATGGCCTTATTTACTTCTTTCATTTTTATTTCTATAGCCCAACATACTGTTTGCTGATATTTGTGAATTTGTTTCTTATTTGTCAGTTCAGCTTCCCCGTGGACATTTAATAACAGGAATTTTCCTACCATTTTAATTGTCTCTTATTCCAGAGCCAAGCAGAGTTTGAAACAGAATATTAATGCCATCATTTTAGTCATCAGACATGATGTGTGGTCTAAATAGCTTGGATCAAAACTCAGTACCCAGCTTTGCCTGAAACCCTCTGCCCATCTGTGGTTTAGATGCAGTCATCTGCCTTGGGTGCCTCAGTTTCCCAGCTATGGAGAAAGGCCAAGTTGTTAATCAAGGACTTTTCTCATCTTCCCATTTGGAGGAGTTTGCTCCAGGCTTCTCCTGTGTGGTTAGTGCAAGGGGTGCACAGTGGGAGTGTGCAGGGCCTTGCCTCCCCTCTTTGCGCTGCAGTCCACGCCAGCCACATTTTGTCACTCTCAGCGTAGGTGAAGGACAAAGTGACTTCTACTTGTAGCAACACGTCAGAAAAGTGGTGCAGGATATTTTTAATCCACTGGGGGAAATGGCCCCATCTGACCGATTCACCTATCCCGGGGAGTTAAGCTGGAGATGGA
Source organism: Elanus axillaris (assembly GCA_026212715.1). Lineage (NCBI taxonomy): Eukaryota > Metazoa > Chordata > Aves > Accipitriformes > Accipitridae > Elanus > Elanus axillaris. The sequence continues at coordinate 26,234,298 of JANZLQ010000009.1, read as the reverse complement.
GTCACATACAAGAAGGTGTTAAAGAATGTAATCAAATATTGAGGTGACAGTGACTTGGATTACATGAGTTCATCTAGCAAATGGTGTGGTGACTCTGAGCTCTGACATGAGCACTTTCTGGCTGTAGAAAAGCAGACAGTAGTGCAACCACCATGACTGACCAAAGTAGTAGTAGTATAACTAGTAGTTACCATCTAAAAGCTCCAGCAGCTCAAAGGAGTGAAGATCCATTGTTCAGTGCTTGTAGAGAAGCAGGGAAAATGGGCATTGCCTTCCCCGTAGTCCTGATGGGAACCTACGGATGGGTGTAAACAGCCAAGGAAGATGAGTTAAAATGCAAGTAATACTGCACAGGCAGTAGTCACAGCACACACTGGTGCTGAGGGCTTGGTTTTCCCTTTTATACAGGAAACAATGGAAAAGGGGAGTGTTAAGAAAGGATTTCAAGGAGCTAGCTGTACCTTATTTGAAGCCTGGGGTAGGGTGGAGGGTGAAGGATGGTTTCTGAGCTGGCCGGATTGGAAGCAGCAGCTGCTGACTTACCTTTGGGGTGATCCCCATTTCACTCACCTCTAGCACCAGGACTGGCACTGGAGGCGAGTGAAATGGGGATCACCCCAGAGGTGCTTCTGTCTGAGGTGGGGGCACCCAGCTGGGATTGCAGAAATGGGTGACCAGGTAAATATAAGCAACCGAGAAAAAGATCTTTTCAGTAGCAGATCTTTTTGGCCCAAGCAGAATCTGGATATAAGGTCATAGCTGAGCTGAAAGCTATTGAAACGGAGTTTTTCTGCCTTAGAGTTTTATCTGAGTTGGCTAATTGCTGTGGATAGCAATCTGCTGTAAAAACACCTTGCTGTCAACAAAGACCTGTTCTTAAATGTATTTTCAAAAGACAAGGGTGCAATACTGGACTAAAAGAGCTCCCAGACTTCCTTGCCATGAACACCCCACTCTTGGATTGCAGACTATCGCTCTCCCAGTCATACTGCCCTTGGGAGGGCTGAATAAGCTTACAGTCCCCCTGTGTCCTTATAAACCATCCTCACCAGAAGAAGCGAAGGGAGGGACATGAAATGTCCTACGCTCCAGCTGGCTTCCATAAGCATTGCTCTTCAGGAGGGAAAATAAATGAGGCTTTCAGAATTGTTTTACTTGATTCATTTCATTCTGGGCTACAGCAAGACAAATAGACAGTGGGAGGACTTCACCGATAAAGTATTTTTTTTTCCAAAGCAGAGAATACCAGAAGATAACACAACAGCAAATTACTGCATATTTTAAACCCTTGTAGCTAAACATTCCCTTTTGGGGCTGCGCCAGGTATCTCGTGGTGCCAGTGAAAATGGAATACAGATGTTCACTTGTTTGGATGGAGACACTGCAATAATTCATGCCTGCTACAAATGATAGGATGCCTCGTGCTCACAAAAGAATACCCTGATCTTTTTGTCAGTAATAAGAAAATATATTCTCTGTACCTATATTAAGGAAAATAAGGCCTGTAAAAACTGTGAAGCGTGTTTTTTCAGTTTCCAAAATGTAACTTCTGTTGTAGCGACACAGCCTGTGCTGGTAAAAGCGCTACCACCAGGACACCAGCCCAAGGGTGTCATCACTCAGAGGGGAGTGAATCTGCGTCTAGGACAGATATATGGGGTGTTAAATACCTGCTGCTAAATGTGTATGAACAGAGGACCTGAGTTTGCAGAACAGTGGAGGTTTAGGGTGTTGTGTCTGAGACTTTTTTTTCAACTTGAGCTTTGAATACTTGCCTTTTTTTTTTTTTTTGTACGATTAAGTTAAGTGTTTTTAAAATGCTACCTCTGAGTTTGAACTCATTTGTGGTGAAAATAGTCTCACTGGAGTCCATGGTAACTGTTCGGGAATATGATCTGTCCATTTTAATGCACATTGTGGAAATGGGAGCTGTATACCCCCAAAATACAGAGGGATGGGATAGGGAGAAAGAAGAGCTGAGCCCATCACGCTGCAACATAACAGCAGGGCTGACGCTCACCTTCTGCTTTTTCATGTGTAGCAGATAACTGCAAAACTGGCATCTGCCAAAAGAATTTGTTAGCATACCTGAATACTTGCACCGCTGGTTTCCCCCTGTTGTGCTCCTGTCAGGAGAGGTACAAACAGGTTCACACCTGCTGTATAGCTTCAGGTTGAAGGAATGCATGTGCAAATTTGGCAGGTAGAAATTGCGCTCTTTAAATTAGACTCTACTTTTTGAAATCGGAGCTCTCTGCTTTCCCTGCCTGCTGTTCTATTTTTCACTTTCTTCTTGCAATGCCCATATTAAAATGAAGATTTTTTTTTTTAATCTCCTTAGTTCATTTTCATGGTGGAGCTGTAACTGAATCCAAAATCTCACTTCTGGGAATCCAGCACCAATGTTGTATGAAGGTTTTAAAGGTGTGCACAGTTTTTTCTCTCGCTCCCCTGAATTTTACTCTCTCAGTAATTTTTATGAAGTGGGTTTGGGCTTGACACAACTGGCACAGTTTGGGAAGTAATGACTTATTCTTCTGGTTTATTTGGGAGGCATTTAACCATTTGTTCACCCTTCCTAAGTTGTATGTTGACTTTTAACTGAAAAATCTCATTTTGAAACAAAAACATCCTGAAAATCTTTTGGTTCAGTAGCACTTAAATGCTGTGCTTTATTTCCCTAATTTTTTTTTCAACTGTCTTTCTTGGCTTAAACCACTCACCAGATTTTTTTCCAATTTAATGAAAAGTTTTGGCATTCTGAGATGGCATCTTTTTCAGGACTAGCTGTTAACTGATTGTTTTTTCCCTGATACTGTTTACTACATTGAATTTTTCACATCAGTGCAGACCATGGACAACCCCAGCTAGCCCTATATACTAGGGCAGTGATTTTTCAGTCCTCATCAATATGCAAACCATTTGAAGCTTTCCAGGGGTAATGTGAGTCCCTGGATAGCAAATTACAGGCTGCTAACAGCTGAATACCTTTTCTCATATCTCTGTGGACTCCTTGAAGTCCCCAGGCTCCCAGAAGTTCATGGAGCACAGCTAAAAATTACTTCAGGTTCGCTCCCATTTGCTCATACGATGTAGTAGTTTAGCAAATACGCACTGCCCCACTGGTATTTCTTCAGTGGAGCTAGTCTCAGCCAGAAATAAAGGCAGGGTCTATTTTTTTTCTTCTGTAAGTATGTTCAAAACATGAATTTCCATGAGTTTCCAACATAAGACCTATATCTGCATGGTAAGTAGAGTCACTTTCACTTGCAAATGAGGTTGGATCTGCTAAAAAATCTGCTAATTTGCAATAAAAATAGCATCCATCTTTGCTCTGCAAATATAGCCTCTTTGAAAACTGTCCCATTTTCAGAACTGTAGCAGCTTGTAGGAGGGGAGAAAGGGGAAGGAGGAAATACCTTGCATTTGAAGTCACTTCGTATTTCTCCAGGACTATTTCACACACCTTTAGTCATTATGTTGTGTTTTGTGTTGTCACATTAATTTTCACAGCAACAGACTGATATAAACAGTGTGACTGCACTGCAGAAGCAAGGGAAGCTGGATTGATTGGGAGGGAGAAGGATTTGTTCAGACATAAATATCTCCTGCCATATTGAGGGGAGTTTAAAAAAAAAAAAAATGGCCAGCCAAGAAATTGCTTTTTTGTAGGAACGTTCTGTTTCTCTCTTTTTTTTCTTTTTTTTTTTTTTTTACTTCTTTTTAATGTGTGCTTCAGTGTGAGAGACCAAGAACAAGGGGGAACCAAGTGGCTATTGAATGAGTCTGGGATGCTGAATGCAGCTGCTCTCTCAGGTGGGTGAAGCTGCAAGGCATGGAAGACAAGGAAGGTGAACATGTATGCAGAAGATGATATTAAATAAGGAGGCCTGGTCATGTAAGGTCTTGTTGGGGAAACCGCTGACTTTCTTGCAGGTTAAACACTTGAAGGAATTGCAGAGTCAGGCTCCAAGAAAATGAGGGCATACACCAAAAAATCAGTACCTCAGCACACAAACAGGTGAAAATACCAGGTGCAGAGAGGAAAGCCAGGGCAATGCCTTCTATCCCAATCTTCCTGCACCCAACGAAGGATGCAGAGATTGCATAGACAAGAGCAGGTATTGTTGTACCTATAAAGCAATGCCTACCTGGCCATCGCTTTTATCGCCTGCGTATTGGGTTGCTATATGTATGTCTCCAGGGCTCTAGACTTTCAGAAACCTCCTATAAGGGCAGGATGCGGTGGATTTCTTGCTATGTAGCTTCCCATCTCGCCTGCTGGTGATGTTTCCTATGAGGAACTTGGTGCTCTGGGGATTAGGAAATGTGTGGCATCAATCTAGGATTTCAGTGTAGTGTAGAAAGTGTCAGTAGTATCTTCTAAGTTTACATTTGTAGAACTGAGACCTTCCCTGTTCTAGTACTTACATCTGCCTGGCTTGGCAATGCTGCTTTTGGCCTGCCGTGGCCAGTGTGATGACATTCAGTGCAGGCTGGAAACGTTCCCTGTGCTCCCATGGCTTTTCCTTTAAGGGAGGAGCGGAGAGATGCCTCGGCTTTGGAGCTGCTGATTTGAGTTCTCTGTTGGCACTCATTGCTCCTTGAGTATTTGGGGCTAGAGCTTGTGGACTCGTGTAAGAAAATAAATCCACCTGTAAGGAGGTATGAAGAATAGTCCCAGTATCTGACCAGATGCTTTGCTAATAAGGATGGGATGGGTTGCAGCTTTAGGAATGCCTTATTCCTCACACTTCTCCTGCGCTAAGGCCAGCTGTGATGGGTCACACCGTGCTTTGCACAGCGTCTGAGCCTTGAACTGAGGTTTCCACTTGGTATGTCCAAGTTTCTGACACCAAAAGCCTTGGGTGGAAACTTGCTTATGTCTGGATGGTTTGCAGCAGGCAAAGCTCTTAAAAGAAGAACAGCTAATTGCATATTTGTAATGTAGTGGGTCTGTAAATTCACCTCTGGCCGTGCTCAGCAGCATCTATCCCCAGCCTCTGAAAAGCATGGGTGAAGAGGAGCTTTTTGGCCCTTTTCCTCTGAGAAAGAACCACTAATTTCTTCCGTTTGAGGCCATTATTATTGTTTTAACAAAAGACCATGATACAGCTCTATACACCAGTTGGAAGCAATGTGATTTGTGTCATGAATACCAATATGCATTTGACAGTATCCTATAAATTCAACACGTTTTGAAGAGCGTTAACAAGAGTTGTAGGAGCCATACTTAAATTCTTCCCCTACTTTTTTTCAATTAAAAGAAAAGGAAGCTAGTGAGAGTCTGTATTTGTATCCAAAACAAATATGGCTTGGGTCACGGCAAGACTGCTGCACGCCGTGCTAGACCTGGGTCTACAGCACATTCATTGATTTTTGTCTCCATGAATCACCCTAAAGCTATAGGCAACAAAAGCTGAAGCTATGTAGATGTGATTTCTAGTTCATTTGTTGTTCATTAGAAAGATTTTCTCTCTCTTATTTGCAGCACCCCTGCTGCTGCATGTTCATTAGGAGAATGGAATGTATTCCAAATATTTCCTAGCTCTGGCAAGGCAGATGGTGGAAAGTAATTTTCCAAACTCTTCTGGAAAAGGGGGGAAAAACCACACCCAAATAACCCCATGTCACCCCCTGCACACCAGAAGGATTCGGTATTTCTCAGTACAGACGTGCCATACACTTTCTGTCTCTCTGGTTGTACAGTGCTGTGTGTCAGAGTGGTGGGAAGTGTGTATGAATGGGAATGTATCACATTACATGTGGGATGTTAGCAAGGCTGGGATTTTTTTTTTTTTCCACAGGAAACTGCATTTGCAAAGAGCACACAGCAACATGCAGTACCCTGAAAGATGTGTGTGAAGGAGCGAACAAGATTCATTTCCCTAAATCTTCTGGGCAACCCAATACCTAAGGGAATCCCAGGGAGGGAGGGCAGAGCCTGGGGCACAATCCAGTTTCTCCATCCAGCCCTGTGCAGAGGCACGAGGCAAACTGGAAGCCCCTCAGACGCCCCGTCCCCATCCCCTGGTCTTCGCCAGCCCGGGCAGAAGGATGTCCAAGTGCTCAGACAATGGCGGAGGAAGCGGCTCTGGCTGCGTTCCCCTTCGGCTCCCTGGGGAGTCGGGGGAGCGCACAAGCCAGGGCCAGATTTAGCTCTTGGATCCACATGAAACATCTCTGTGCCGACTGCTCCCTTGCTTCGTGCTCAGCCTCTTGTCACGGGAGTGGAAGTCGTGCGCGCGCACACACGGGGAACAGAAAAGCCGAGTCAATATGCAGCAGGCACAGCCGGGAACACAATGCGGGCAAAACAAAGAGCGGGGCTGTATGTACTGCCTTCCCGGTGGCATTCACTTCTTCTGCTTGGAGCCGGTTTCCTCTTTTCATGAGCCTCTTGACCTGCAGATCCCTCTCCTCAGCAGACAGACCCCAAAGCCCCGCGGCTGGATCCTTATGCCTCTTCAGATCAAACCAGCAAAACGCTTTGAACACAGAGCCTGAACTGTGTGTTTGCATCGAGGCTTTAAGCTGCTTGGCGCTGGCACCCGGGGTTCCTATTTGTTTTCCAACTCCTGAGGACAGCAATGGTGCTCTCTAAGTCAATACAAACAAACCAAGAGAGGCTTGAGGCAGCGCGGCAGAGCTCACCCCAGCGCCGACCCCGGGACTCTGGCCCGCAGAAGGTGCCTCTGGCACCAATTTGGGCTGTCAGCTCAGGCCAGCACCCCCAAAATCTCACACGCAGAAACCTGGCAGAACAAGGAACTTCCTCAAAAGAAGGGCATCGGTTGCCCCGTCTGTGCCACCGAGACACCCGGCTTTGGCGGGAGGCACTGTGACAGCTGCTGTAAAACCCCATCAGGTTTTTCAAAGCCGGCTCTTAGTGGTGGATTTTCAAGCCCCCTCTTTCTCCAGGCGCTCCCAGGTTGCAGAGCGCGGGGCTGCAGGTGGAGGCGTCGGGGCCTCTCGCTCGATTCATTTCCACAGCGGGGCCTTCGGGTGCAGACGTGCGCACGAGCGGTCCGCAAGCAGACGTTTGAAAAGGCGCTGGAAAAGGGCGTACCTGCCCAGCGCGAGGCGGGAGACCCCTCCGAGCCAGCGTTCATCTTTCAGGCAACTCTATCCCGTGGCATGCGACCGTTCCGTAGGCTCAGTAAGGCATTAGGGCAGCAGGGCTGTGCACATTGTGCGACGGCTTTGCGGAAGCGGGGTTGTGAAACGGATGCCTTCTGTAGCTGCCGTGACCTTAAAACCCACTGCTCAGTCACCCAGCTGAAAAAAATCGGGAAAATTCCTTCCGAACAGCCGAGCGCTGGTGTCCTTTGGGAGCTGGCTTTTCCTCTTTGGCTAGCCAGAGCTTCCGCCAGCCAGGACCCTCTCACCACACTGCGTCCGCTGAGATTCAGGAATTTGTCTCAGCTACATCTGATACCTAAACCTCTACTTTTCACAGCCTGACGGAGTTTTAAACTCTTCTCCATCAGCTACGGGCAGTAGTCTTCAGAGATGAGCAGGGGCTGTAATTGATTCATCAAGGCTCCTGTTAATTTGGTTTTGCTCCGTTGTTGCAATGTATTTGATTCCCGATTATTATGCTCTAGAGCCAAGCTTCCTTTAGGTAATTTACAGTATAGCCTACATATGTGTAAAAAATACATCACCATCGTGGTTTTAATTAAAATGCATACGATAATACCAAAAGGAGAGAGGGGGAGGAAGGGAGGGAACCCAGATTAAGTTTTTAATTGTTTTAATAGTGAGATTTGTTTCAGTGAGAACAGGGCACACTGGTTTCCTTGGAAACATTGGCGATGTATTAGCTGTATAAAATCTAGCATAAAAGATTTGCAAAAGTGAAGCCTTTAGGTTTTAACCAAGATTATAACTCTTTTCATTTGGAAAATCGGATTCACACGTGGCCCCTAGAGTCCCAAAAAGGTGTCTTTTTGTGTGTTTTCTCTTAAGCCTTAGAATTAATAATTTCACAGATTATCAGAATCATTGGAAATCTAAAACTGCAATAACAGCAACAAAAAAAGCCCTTCAACAATTCAATATCCCCGATTCATACGATTTAATTGGACGTGCCTGTAAGGTCTCTTTGTGCCAAGCAGTGCCAGGCTCAGGCAAGACTCCACGTGATTTGAGAAAGAAGTACAAAAATTTGTCTTTTAAACATTCCAATAAAACTAGAGATTATTGGTAATGGAGCAGTAGGTGATGCTTTACATCCATCCCATGTTCAGTTATTGTATACAACAGTGATACCTGGATATACAATATACAATGCACTCTAGCCAGCTTCCAGTTCAGAGAATTGCTGTAGCTGCTGCTAATGATCTGGCCTCACACAGAGTCTTCGACGCCTCTATTTTTCCTGGCGTACGTCTTAGGAAAGACAGTACCCTCCGGAGGCCTCGCCCCCGGAGGCAGCGCGTCGGGTTTGGGGCTACAGCACCCCAAGGCACCACAGGTGGTCAAATGGACATTTTAAGGTTGCTCTCATCTGAAGTGCAAACATTCTCTTTTCATTCTTTTTGAAAATCAGGCTCCCAAATTACCAATTTTCTCTCTTTCCTGTTAGAAAATAAAGCCTTGTGAGGGAGGAGGATTCAGCTTTCCGCAGTCGAGTGGGATTGAAATAACCAATTTTAATATCTGTGATTCACCTCTGAGCCCAAACTGTGATGATGTAGTGCATCTGGGGATCAAATACTGCGGAAACTCTTTTAAACAAATGGGGGGGGAAGACTGCAGATAAAGTACCAGATGTAGGATTTTGGACTATCAGAGAAGAGAATGGATGGCTTGGGTTTAGCACGTAAGACTAATCACTCAGTTGAAATCATTTCAGCAGCTGAGTAAATAGACTTACGGAAAAGGCATTTATGGGAGCATTTGTGTTCCAGGATCCTCCCTCTTTCCTAGTCCTCCTGTCTGTTTGCTTTTCTGTCTCTTTGGTGTCGAAGCTCCCCAGTTAACAGGTTTATTAGGTAGCGACGACGACGTCAAGCGGGCAGCGAGGCGATCCCGAGCAAACGCGGTGCAAGTCCAACGGCCCGTCCGCGGAGCGTGGGGCCTCTGGGCAGCGGCGGGGCCGTTCCGCGGCGCGGGGCTCGCCGCCACCCACGGCCACGCGTGCACCCCGCTCCTCGGGTCGCCCAGCTCCCTGCCCGGGCCTCTCCCTCCCAGACGGTGTTCTCCAGGGTGTCCCAGCGAGGCGCTCCCGGGTGTACAGTAACTTAAGGCCTGGAGGCAAAGAGAGCTCAAGGGCACGGGGCTGGTAGCGCAGCCGCCTCCGCCCGCGGGCAGCGTCCCGGCCGTCTGTCCTTCCCCGGCCCGGGGCCGGCCACGGTCACACTCGGGAGCCCCCGCGACGTGCTGGGGGCGGGCGAGCCGGCTTCGGAACCCGGGCAGGAAGCGCTGCGAGCGCCGGGGGTGCAGGGACGCACACCCCACGCTGAACTCGCGCCTTTACTCCCCAGCTTCGCAGCTCCTGGCCGTCCCGACAGCCCCCGTGTGGCCCGCACGCCGCCCCCGGACCCAGCGCCACGGCCGGGCCCCGGGCAGGACTCGCCGCCCCCGCTGGGGGTGCGGGGCGCGGGCTCTTTAAGGCGGCGGCGCGGGAAGGCGCGAGCTGCGCCTTTGTCACGGCACCGGGTCACCGCGCGGTCACGGCCCCGCCCCACGTGGAGTTAGAGCCCACATGGCCGGGCGCGCCCCGCCTCCCTCCGCTGACTGGCTGCCTTGCGCCCGGCGGCCGGGTTCCCCGCTTCTGATTGGCTGAGCGCGCGCGTCATTTACATGCGGGGGGCGGGGAAACGCCTGGCCGTGACACCGGGCGCCGGCGGGGGCCGCCCCCGCGGCGTCGCGGGGGGAGTTAAAGGGGCAGAGCCCCGCCGGGCCGGGCCGGGTCGCGTTCGGGGTCCGTGGGCCCGGGAGGGCGTTCCTACGCCGCCCGGTTCCCGATACGAGCCCCGATGGGAGGGCCCCCGCGCCCGGTGCCAGCACCGCGGGGGTTCGCCGTGCCCCGTGGGGGGGGCCTCGTGGCGGGCCCGGCGTGAAGGCGTTTGCCTGGGGATGATGAGGCGCGGGGCCAGGCCGGGGGGGTCGTAGCGGGGGTGGCTCCGACCGGCGCCGGTGCGATGGACCCCTTGCGGGCACCCCAGCGCCCACCCGGGCACCCCTGCCCGCGTGACGCAGGGAGGAGGGCGAGGGCCCACGCCGGATGGCCTTTGGGGCCAGGGGTGTCTGGGCAGCCTCCATCTCCACGTCCCGCCGGGCCGGCCGAGCGTCCGGCACGCAGGGGCTCCGTGGGGCGATTTCTGATACCGGAGCTCCAGCCCGTTGGCGTGTGCCGAGGCAGGGGAATGTGGGACAGGGCCTGGGCTTCCCTCTGATCTCGCCTCTCGTGCAAGAACCGGAAGAAACTAAAGGCAGAGCAGTTGGGTTGTGGGAGACACAAGTACGTTCACGTGTACGTATGTATCCTGCCACGGATGTGAGTGCACGTGGGTGTGGATGGGCATCATGTCAGGCCAGTTCAATCCATGAGCGGTTTGCAGCTGCTCCACTTCGGAACCGCTCCGCAGAAGGAGCCCGGCAGCAAGGCCGAGGCGAGCGGTTCAGAGCTGCCTTCCAGAACCACTCGAGTGCTTCCTCGGGTGAGCTCCAAGTCTGTACTTCGGTATGTCGGCTCTCAGTCGAGGAGTTCAGGGTCACCTTCGTTTGCTTCCCAAAGCGCCGTTCCTCTTTCCAAAATGCCATCAAGAAAAGCCAGGGATTGTTTTATGTTTATGAATTCAAAACTCTTTCCTTAGCGCTCTTCTATTTTACATGTGCCATCCTGGCTTTCCTAGCACAAGAAAATGAAATGTTTTCAGCTGGGGAGCTGTGAATTCAGAGGGTGATTATTTTTTGTTAGTGAAGTGATATATTTCCTACCAGTGCCTCCAATAAAATGTAAAGGTAGGGTGGAGTCTTTCCAGTGATGTCAGCCGGAGTTATATCAGGCCCCAAATGAGACAGACTGAGTTGGAATAACATTCTGGTGGCTTCAGTAAAAATTTTCACTACAGACAAATACTCGTTGACTTTTTAGCCCTCCTGGTTGGGAACAAAACCTCCTAAGTAGGACCCAACCTGGTGCTGTGCAGAGATGGAAAAAAGCACTCGGGAGGCAGCGGTGAACTGCCTGGGTTGGCGACAGCAGCTCCTGCCCCAGGGACCTGGATGCCCGGTGGGATGGAAGGAGGGTCCTGGCCTCACCTGCGGGGACAGGAGAGAGCGGGTGGGCTGAGGAGGGGCTCCCAGCGCTGGGGAACGAGGGCAGGGGAGGGTATTTCCGAGCCTTTTAGGTGGAATATTGTTTGAGGCAGGTTATTGACACTTAGCAAATGGGATGAAGCCTTGGAAGGAAAATGCTTCTGCCGTTCCAAACAAGGATGAGGGCTCATCTACCAAAGACTTAATTCACAGTATCTTTTGTGCTTTAAACCGTACTGGAGATGCAGCTCTTCTGACTCTCAAAGGTAAACAAGCCCTCAGCTAAAACTGGCGAGCGTCCGCGTCCCTGCCTGGCATTGTTCTCCATCATGGCAGCGACCTTGTTCTAACTGTCGGGGAGAAAACTTGGGTTTCTGGTACCAAACAGTTAAAAAAAATAAACTTAAGAGGTTAGTCACCAGAAAGTGGAAACCATGTCTGGAATTGTTAGAAATAAGGCTTGCTTGAAAATAAATATAGAATTATTCACCATGGTAACTATTGCCCTATTGCGTTAGTGCATATCGATTTAACATTAATCCAAAGACTAATGCTGTGAAATATTTGGTCTTTTTAATGGACAACTGTTTAGTTAACAAAGCTTTGGGGAGTTGTGGAGTTTTTTGTTTTGTTTTTCCTTGGATAGCCTCAACCACTTTTGGAAGAAAATGATTTGACTCTTAGGGTTACTTACTTCTCGCATGAATCTCTCTTTCCAATTACATTTAATGAATTTACCCTTAGTGCTGCACTGTAATGATTATGCGGCATCGCTCAGATCTTTTAACTAACGCTCAAATGTTGCAGTGACAAATAAAAGGAAAGATTTAAATGTGACTGCACAGGCAAATGCCTGAGTTCTGGTCAGGCAATGAGTGAAATTACGTTATGGTCCAAAACTAGCCAGAGCAGACTGATGCGTCTGTGTCACTCAGTTTGTCCAGGGACCTCAGGTATTGCTGGAGCTCCCGTGTGTCCCTTTCCGTGGCTGAAGAGCTGGAGGCCCAGCGAGCAGCCCCAGCTCACCCTGAAATTTTGTGGCAAAACCAGGAAGCGAAGAGAGATCTCGCAGTGCCAGGCTCATCCTGGAGCCATCAGAGGTGTCTCTAGGGAGAACATAAGGAACCGAAAAAAGCTGATCCATGATGGAATACAGGACCCCAAATCAACAAAAGCGTGTCCTACCAGCCAAGCAGTACTCGCTGCTGGTACAGAAGAAACTCTGACAAATGGCAGTGGGCTGGAGGGTGGATAGTGTTATTACAAAGAACAGGGTGAAGCAGTTAAGTTAGCTGATGTACTTTTAATTTTTACAAGCCCATCTGGGATGACTTTAATTATTTGTTCTTAAATCATGGTGGAAAAATGCTGATTGTTCTTAAAGCCACATGAGACGTTCAGATGAAATCGGGATGGTGGTAAACATTTTTAAACCAGCATCGACTTGCAAACAGTTATTTTTCTTTTCTTTTTTTTTTTTTTTTTTTGTTAAGGAAGGTTAGGAAGATGTGTGAACTTGCAGCAGCCTGCATCTGAAACTGGAGCCTTTATCCACCAAAGCTTTGCAAACTTGTAAAAACTCCCCCTGGAACAAGCTGGCTGATTCACGGGGTGAGGGCGGACGCCTTTGCCCCCCACCGGAGCCGGCTCTTCCACAGCCCAGCTGCAACCTGGGCACCGCGTGCTCCCAGCCCGGACTCGCTGAGCCGTCAGAGCTGGTTAGAGTCTGTGAGATGCCTCCACCAAGGCTCCTTCTGCCACAGCGCCCATCCCCAGCACGTCCTGCCTGCCGGCAGGCCTCCAGCCCTGCCCTTCCACGTGCCGCCCGTTCCCTGGGCCCGTTCGTGACGCCGTGCCCGGCTGTGGAAGGCAAAAGCCGTGCTCGCTGCAGCAGAGAGAGCGGAGAAGGAGTCTGTAACCCACCGCTCCAGTAACTGACCTGCCACAGAAGAAATATATATTACTTAGAGCTGCATTTACGCTTGCTTAAGACCATTTAAGGACGTACCGTGTCAGTGTCTTGAAATAGAAGAATCCTGAATCGAACTACGGCTGGATCCGCACAGCCGACGAACTCGGAGGGCTCGGCAGCGGTGGCAGGGCTGGTGCTGGCTGCTCTCACACAACACGAGGAAGAGTGTAGTGTTCGCCTTGACTTTTTTATGGCGGTCCCACGTATTTTAAGTGCAAAGGACTTGTTAGTTGCAAACTGGTGGGCTCAGCTTAGCTCACAGTCACCTTTTCCAGCCAGGCAAGCAAAGTCTGTTGGAAAAGGATCTCTCGTATTCAGCTGCCAAGTGTTTTAAAAGAAAAAAAAGAAAAAGGAATGTCCAGCTAAATATAAGTGGGGTGATTGATAAAGCTATCTGAGCTGACATTTGTCTTCAGAGTTTTGACTTTCGAGCTGGCCGTTCAGGGGCCTGCGGGCTCCCACCGGCGCGAGGCCCGTGCCCCTGCCCCAGGGGTAACGCCGCTTCACGTTCTCATGAAGCTTTTCTAGAAATTTTGGCACAAAAGTCACTGAGACTCCAGGACCAGCCTGAAGGAAGCGGCCAAAAGGCCGGCAAGCGTTACCCCTTCCTTCTGCGTTACCGATGCAGAAACCAAGGCTGGGAACAAAATGTAGAAATAGGACTGGAGATGCTTTATTTCCAGTTCTAGCGTAGGTTTTTTTCCAGGTGACTGTCCCTCCTCTGCCAGGCCTGCACACTAACCCCCACCGCCGGTGCCAGCCCCGGCACCGCGTAGCCGCGGCACTCATCCCGTCATTCCTGTCTGCACGGCACGGGGAAGCACAAACTTCTCCAAGCTCATTTCTAGCCGAGCTGCAAGATCCTCTTCCGTGTTTCCTTTGGATTAGTAATTGTTGGGGGTTACCATCTGTCAAGCGGCAAAGAGTAAAAGATTAAACAACCTGGCAATTCCTTGTTCCTTCTCTTCACGCATTTTCACAGGACTGGTTGGGGCCACAGGAGTAAAGCGCAGGCACTTATTTCACATTAGTTTGTAAGCAGTCATGTAGAAATAAATTCCATTTTTGGGGGGGAGGAAATGAAGGTTAAACCTTACCAGGGAGTGCCACCCTGCCTGACCCGACTCCTGACACCATCCATCTTGTCCCATTTCTACAGCTTTGCAGGAAAGCTTTTTGTAGATTTGGGTTGGTAGCCTGGCCGCTTCCCGGTGCGATCTTCCTGGCAGCATCTCTTGGGAGCGCAGGCCCCAGCTGGGGACTCTTCAGAGACTCCCAAATCCTAAATCAGAGCTATCAAGAATTATGGGAAAATATGCTTTCTTAGAAGATAACACTGAAGCCGTCCTTATCTCCCAGTAACAGGATTCACCAAGTATGATTGCAGCTACTTCGCACCACTACAGTTAAGCTTGTTTCAGCATTTTCATTGTAAACCTCTGTTTTCACAGGTTTATTTCCCAGGAAAAAAAAAAAAAAATTAATCTCCTTCTTGACTAAAACTTGGCACGCTGAGCACTCGGGGAGGAGATGATGTTCTTTCCTTTTACCTGTCTAAAAAGTGAAGGGGGTCACTCCATTTTAAAGCAGTCGGTTTGAAACAAAACCGGGAATTTCTCCGTCTGAAATAGTTTCTGAGCTTAGCAGAAGGAAGCAGCACTGTTGGCACGAGCACTGGAGCCAAAGGCGGAATTCGCACCGAGCGGCCGGATCGGCGCGTACGGGTTTTTCCCCCTCACGTTTCTCTTCCAATCTTCCCCCCCCCCCCCTTTTTTTTTTTCCCCTCTGAAATGGTGCATTTGGGAACTGCCAGAGCAACGCTCTGTGGCTCTGCTGCCCGGGGACCGGCCCGGGGGG